>JAPFFP010016895.1:0-39594 GCA_026153255.1 Solanum medicagineum
TTTGATCTTCCGTGGTTATGTATAGAGGTCTGTGGACATTTGTGGGTTGTATATGTAAGGGTTTGTACATGTTTAGAGTCAGTTGTATGGTTGAATTTGATTAGGCGGCAGGACCGCAGCGGTGACCTTGTCGGGCCGCTTTTACGTTTGTGAAAATTAGTATGCATATATATACATATCTGTTCTGGTTGGCTGAGTTTCTTTGCAGGTGGGTTAGTCAGTAAAACAAAGGAAACTCTGCCGAATTTTCTGTAAATTATTAGTAGTAATCTATGCTTTCATATCTGTAATAGTGCCTAATCGGCACTAGTCACGGCCCCGGGGTCGGGTCGTGACATTTACATCCTTATCTATACATAGATGTATACAAGATAGACAACTCCTATTCTAGAATGAAATTTAACCTGACATTGCCGCTGCACTTCATCACGATCCCCTTTCTCATCCTCTTCTTTCTTATGTTTTTTAACCTAATTATGACCTACCACTACCAATTTATCCTAATAGATTTAACACAAGTAGTATAAAATTTTAACTAAATTATCACTTTAACCTATTAAGTAACTTAATAATCTAAAATTACCTCTAAGCTAGATAACAAAAGTTATCGAATAGTCCAAAAGCTCCTTTAACATTTATAAAATACATCTTTTAAAGCTCTATTTCTCAAAACGACTTGGGGATTGTTACATAGAGTTAAGTTCGAGGGTAAATCCATAGAGTTTTAGGTATTTTAATAGGATTTTTTTGTGTATTTTGTTAACACTGGACAAATTACGCCTCGGGGTTGTGTTTTTATTAATTTTTATCAAATTTTGAGGATCCGGAATAAGACTCGGAGCAAAGGAAGACAACCCGTACAAGAAAACAAGAAGAGGAAAATTTCAACACTTGGTCCGCGACCAAGGCTCGTCGCAGACCAGTGTTTTGATGCTGAAAATTACCAATTCAACAAAGTAGGTGAGAATTCTACCTAATTAGCACTAGCATACATCACGGAATAGTGTAAAAGGGTGAAAACATTCGTCCAATCAACATTTTATGCAAAGATTGATTAAATAATACTAGTCCGCATTGTATGCTTAAGGGAAAACACATTAAAAGTCAGATGTTTGGGCTGTAAAAGTCATGTGTAGCTTATTTAACCAAATTCTTGTCTAAGTTTTGATAAAGAGAAGCTTTTGAGATGGCTGTAACTTGCAGAAGACATTTTGGGTTAGTGTTGTTCTCATTTCATTGTATGTTGATGTATTTCATTATATTATTGTTGTGTAAGATTAGCATGTGTGGCTAATCTTTCCATTTTCTGGGATTGTAGCCATAGACAATATTTTAATCTTTGAGTTTTGATATTTATGAATGGGTTTTTGATTGTTTTTACATTATTTAAATCTACATTCTTTAGCTTGATCACCTATAGAATGAATATGTTGTGCATTGTGAATTCGAAAGATGTTGGAATGCATAGAACACAATAATATAGGGAGCATGCTCAATTAAGAAGTTAGATTAATTAGTGTATGAGAGAATTGTGACAACTACTTATACACCAAACTTGATTTAATATGCAAGAAGAAAATATTAATGCATTTTTTTTGCTTTGTTTATCCCCGCTCAACGAGGTAGTTAGGCAAACAATAGGAATAGATCGACAGAGGTGTGCAACCCTGTATAGGTAATGTTAACCCTGTAAATCAATAAGTGGCTGCCCAAACATAAGTATAAAATTCAAGATTAATACGACATCATCAAGGTTACAATCTCATAATCTTAAATTATTTGATTATTTAATATAAAATACATATATTCTTATTTTATTACAAAACCGCTAGTTTAGTTTGCAAGTTAAATTATTCAATACAAGATTTAATCAAGTACTTCTATACCACACTTCAAACATTATAACTCAGAATATTAACAATTTAAATTAAATCCCTTAGGTACAATAATCCGGTCCTTAAATTAAGGCCACAATATTACTTGTTTTGACCACGTGCACTTGTGTGTGCTGTGAGGCAACAGAGGCACTCTACGGGGAGTAGGGACTTAGGGAATTCACCATCTCTTAATAAAAATCATAAACTTCAACATAAATGGTATAAGGACTAAGGGATAAGTCTTCATATAGTGTAAGCATCACATAACGTACACAGTATGAGTCTCCAATAACACCTCTAAACATAAGTGGGACAGGGTCCAAGACATATCCTGGGCTCACCCTCAAATAAGAAGTAAAGTTGTCATGTATTAACATAACAAGCTAGATAGAAAATGGGTATTTCCCTCGAACTATAGGACTCACAACAACATAATGTCTTCACGAACTAAACTAGCCACAAGGATATGGATGAACAAATGCTCCGGTCCCTACATGGTTAGATCACGCAGGCAAAATATATGCGTTAGTACTTTAAATAAACTAGTAAGTAGGATGCAATGCAATAATAGATCATAAAGTACATAGACAAGATGCATAATAATATACAATAGAAATAATCTCAATATGACATGCATGAGAAATGCTTGGATGAAAACACACATGGAAGGTAAAAACATAACTTCATGACATAATGTACATATGTGACATGATACCTTAATAGACATATTAGACCATGTGAGCTACTATACGGAATGCAACATAACCCCTAAATTGACACGGTGAGACCACTTGCTGGGTGGAACTCCATCAACTTAAGCATGCATTTTTAATAATCAAAATGGCCTATGTGAATCCACTAGCATTGCCTACAAAGGCTCTTATGGTGGCATAAAGTTAATGAGACATGAGGTTGCTACAAGGATTCCCTTGCCGAATTCCACCACTATCCCCATTTAGTACTAAGTCATTCCCACGAAGTATATTTGAAAACATATGTATAATCGTATTCATTCATAAGCTTGTATACATAGCATCATCATATTAGGAGTAGCTCATTAAACATATGATCTATCAAGTGAGAATTGTCCTTATCACAGGAGGGTCCATTCTTTTGGTTAGAATTGCCCTTATCACCAACTTAACATTCATAAGAGGGACTCATAAATACATCATAACTTTCATAGACTTTCATAACATATAGTTGAACCCTCATTATTTGAAAATCATACTTCATTCGAAAACTTAATATGAAAATTGGGTGGGTCTAATGCATGTAGGGTTTGAATCATGGCTCTCAAGAGGAATAGGCATAAATATAGTGACAATTGTCAATTCAATTCATTCTCAAGAAACCCACACAATCATTCATATCATCTTTTAAAACTTAGATATGGAAACATGAAATTTACCTTATAAAACCATCAACTTCATAGTATCTCATGGTATCATAACATTCATAACTTTGAATATCATAAAATAACTCATAATAATAAACCCTTGAAAGTGATTCATGCAATTTTATTCAATAGATGAAGATTCTTAAGATAACTCATGCATATTAGGAGTAATACATAGTACCCACAAGAAATCAACCTTGAACTTCAAAGAATTTAGTGAAAAGGGTTTTAGGTCTCCAATGTGAGGACCCAGACTTTGTACGATCTTAGTGGAGATTGAAAATTTGGTTTCGGAAAGTTTTTGACCAAGGTGATGCTTCAGGAAGCCTTCCAGTCCATATGAGGGTATACAAACCGTATGAAGGCTCCTTGAAGTGGCCCTTGGCCTTGTGTGGGGAGTGTTGCATTTAATGTGGAGTTTGAGACCAAGGCATACCACACATGGACCCCATACAGTTCGTGTGAGGCTTCACGGTCTGTGTGATGGATTGTGTGGTTAGCCTTGACCTTGAAAGCCTACATTTTGGCCAAGGCATTTCATACATGGACCCTCTCATGGACCGTATAGTCCTTCACGGTCCGTGAGGTCCTCTGTATGGGTGTCGGAGTGAAAATTTTCAAAGTATTGGATCACCATCTCAAAAATTTTTCAAGAAGAATTTTTATAAATGGAGCTTCATGGAGGAGTATACGGTCCGTATACCTTGGTACAGACCATGAAGCCATCTGTATTGGTACCAACGTCTAATTTTTTCTAAGTATGGAATTACCATCTCAGACCTTTTTCAGGAAGAATTTTTCTAAGTATTGAATCACGGAAGAAGTATACGGTTCATATACCCTTACGTTGACCATATACCCCCTCCCCCCCGAGACCCCTGGCAACATTTTTTTACTCATTTCCTTAATGGTGTTTTCATAATTATGGTTTCTCCTAAGGGTCTTTGTGACTTTCTATGCTACATAAAGGCATTCAAATGACCTATACTCTATTTTCCTCATTCAAGTTTCACTCCTACACTTAGAATTATATTGTTCCATCTTAAGAACTCCTCTCAAGAACACTCATAAAGGCTAATCTTGGGAATCAAAGGAGGACTCTTCTCTTCATCAAGTTTCTTCTTGAATCTTCTCAATTAGCTAATGGTCCCTTTTAACCATAAAGACCCAAACACTTTTACACTTGATTTATGAAATTTAAGCTTACTTTAATTATGAGTTTTTAAGATTATTTTTTATTTTATTCAATTGAAGTAGGGGCTATGCTTTATTGTTGATTTTAAGTTGATTTAAGCCCTAAAGTTGAATTGCATTATTACTATGAAGATTTGAATATGCATTGTCCATTTAAAGTTTGATTTAAGCATGGGTATTCTAAATTGTGATTTGAATGTGCATTTTACTTATGAATTTCTTGAATTTCATATTTAATTGTTAATTTAAGATTGACCCTATATTGCCCATTGTTATTAACACATCATTCATGGCATCTGCATTCATGAGCATTCGATTTTATGAAAATTATGAAGTGGGGTTAAGCTCAATTATATTTATGTATATGATTTTGATAAAATTATGGTTATGACAGGAATGTGATTGCACAAATGTCTATGATATTGGCTCTTTGAGAATATTAGGTGTTTACACCTCATTTGAAAATTATGAATGGGATGTTCCTGTGCATGAAAAGTATGATATGAATCATGATTTTGCTTTTAAGCTGAAGTATGCATTGAAATAACTTGCATCTCTTTTGAAATTATGTATACATATATGTATTCTTATGGGATGATGAATTAGCACTGATAAGGTTTGAGGCGTTAGGGCTATTCCCAAGGATCCTCTTTCTTTCTCTTGAACTATGTGCCAACATAGGTATATGTATGTAGTAACCCTCACCAAAATTAGAGGCCCGTAAGGTGTGGTTACAACATTGACATGATATGATATGAATTGAAAATATTATCCGAAATGGGATACCCATAAGGAAGGTTACTTCTCCGAAATGGGGAGGCCTGTGAGGAGAATTATGGTTTACCTTTGGCAAGTGGACCACCTCATTTTTGGTGTAGGGATAACATCAAGATTTTAAGTAATATCTCTCTTGGTCTTATATGTTGGTTGAGGTCTCATCCCCTCTTTAAATAAGCATTTAGTATTTCATGCATTATGAATTTCATGGCATATTGTTATATACTCTTCTTTGGATATGTACTTCTTTCTATATTATGTGCTCTTGTCATCTAACATTGCATGTTGGTTTGATAAGTCATATGCATTGCATGCCTGCATACTTAGTACATTTAAATATACTAACACATACTTTTACCTACATGATCTAACTATATAAGGACCGGAGATTACTTTCATCCACTGTACGACGACTAGATTGGATCTTGAGATACTCGTTGTGGTGAGTCCTATTTTTAAAGGACAAGCCACCATTGCTCTACCTATGAAGTTTTGTTTATGTTATTTACTTTAAGGGTGTGCCCGGGACATGTCTTGGCCCCCATCCTATCTTATGATTAGAGACATTATTGGACATCTTGTATACTCTTGTTTGTTTATATGCTAAGAGTTGTATTTAGAGATTATGATTATGCATATGACTATCCATTGGATATCATTATATAGACTGATTATGAGTATGGTGATACACTTTTATGTTATGATGTGAAAGATCCTAAGTCCCGAATTGCACCCATAGAGTGAGTCATGCATACCCATCCCTTAGTCTTTATGTGCTACGTGCTATGTGGATCCACATTAATCCCTTTTTCCTATGACATCCCCATAGCATGAGTCCTACTTGTCCCATCCCTTAGAAATATGTGTTTGCTATTTGTATACGCTTTCGAACCGATGGTGTGAATATGGATACTTTGAGGCTTGTTTAGGGACTCTCGAGTTCTCATTCGCCATGTTACTCCTAAATCCTAGGTCCGAGTCGTGACATCCATGGATGGAAGAAACCATCGATGAAGAACCTACATACCTTCAATTGCGTCAAACTTTCTTCTGGAGTAAACACTCGAAGAAGCTGAGGATCACTGATGAGTTTAGCATGGGAGGCAACATCACCACGTCGAGTTGTCAAGATAAGTCTACTTCCTTCGTTGCCTTCATAAAAGCTATGATTTAGCTCGTCCCATGGAGTAGTTGTTATCATAATGGAAAGATTATAGGATATCCTGCATGATCTACATTTAGTGTAGAATATTGTATAACATTAGTTGTAGAATATATGCAACAGATATTCTAGATGCCACATTAGTGTAGAATATTCTGTAGCATTAGTTGTTAATATTATGCACATTAATTTGTAGGATTTACATTAAGGAGAGAATATTCTCTCTTGTGTATAAATACTGATGTATTTTTATGTATTTGGATCAATGAACTGAGACAATCATTTCATAGTTTCTCTTGTGTTCGTTTGTTCATGACATGGTATCAGAGCCTTCTCTTCTTTGATCCATAGAGTCTTAGATTTGTAGTAACTTTCAAAATTTTTTGGAAGTTTTTTTTTCGTTTTTGTTAATCAACAATTAGTCCTACCTCTTTGGGGCTCTTGGTCTTTGATATTTCTAGCCATTTTTTTTATATCATTGTGTTTTTTGATTTTCCAATTCAAAAATATGGCTTCATACCACTTCGAGTCATTCAATGTTCGTTTCACTGGAAAAAAATATTCTTCTTGGGGATTTTAGTTTCAATTATTTATTACTGGAAAAGAGTTATGAGGCTATAGAGACTGAAGTGATTCTGCACCGACTGATCCTACAAAACTAGGTTAGTGGAAGGTCAAAGATGCTTGGGTGATGACATGGATTTTAGGTCAATCTACCCTCTCATTGTTCTTAATCTTAGGCAATACAAGATTGCAAAGGCCATGTGGGATTATTTACAAAAGGTTTACAATCAAGATAGTAATGCAAGACGCTTTCAGCTAGAATATGAAATTACTAATTACTCTCAAGGAGGTCTTTCTATTCAGGATTATTTTTCTGGATTTCAGAACTTATGGGACAAATTCATGGATATTTCTTATGCTAAAATATCTGTTGAATCTCTACCTATTATTCAAGCAATTCATAAGCAAAGCAAGATAGATCAATTTATGATGAAATTGCGATCTGATTTTGAGATTGTTCACTCTAAATTGATGAATTGTGACCCATCTCCCTCTTTGGATGTCTGTTTTTGGGAGTTACTTTGTGAAGAGCAATGTTTTCTCACACAAAATGCTTTAAAGCAGTATATTGTTGATCATGCTCAAGATACACCTTTCTTTTGAGGTCAAAGTGATTGTCAAAGTAATAAACCTAACCAAGGTTAGGGTCGAATCCCATAAGGAATATGGAGACTTTCCAACTTGATTCACCAATAAACAATTCAAGAATTAACTAACTCAATTCCCCAAAAAAGGGTGGGGGGTTTGCAATGATTGATAAGAAATTAAACTAAACTAACTAAAATGGAAGACAATCAATAATTGAGAGCAACTTAGGTATTGTGTTCCCCATGATTCACTAACTTAACATCCCCGAATATCACGAAATCTCAACTAGAATATCGCATGCGGGATGGTAATTTAAGCTCTTCCAACCCTTTGGTCAAAGGTGAAGGTTGAATTTCACTATGAGACTTGGCCTATCTCCATAGTGTGCTATATTAACCATTACCCATAGTCCCATTCAACCTCCACTGCTCTAGTTCGGTTGATTAGATGAGAACACATTATCAAATCCTGTTAATCAATCTCTTTTCCTATTCATTACCACCTAGATCGGGAAGGTAACGCTAGGCGAGTTCTAATGCTGGCCACCATTAGAAAATATGCAAAATGAAGAGATCTGATTAATACATACAAATACCCATTCTAAGAATTACAAATAATTCGAGTCTATTTGGTTAGATCTTCATGTTTCGACAACCCCAATTATGGATTTAGCTACACATACTATGGGGAAACTATGAATTGAGAAAACATAATTAATCTCTTACCCAAATAGATTGAAGAACAAGCCAACCCACTTTGTATTAAGAATCACAAGATTGAAAGATGAAAAGAAAAATCTATCAAAAACTATCATAAACTGCATCTAATGACCTAAAATTTACTATTTATAGTATTTACAAATAAGTCCCTAAAAATATTAGAAAAACTAATTGATGGCTGCTATGACTCGCAGCTACAACTTGTACTTGGGTGTACGAGTCGTAATCGAGCTTTCACATTCAGCTTTTTGAATCTTAGACATCACTGCTATGAAACATCTTCACGAGTCATAGTTGATCTGCGACTCGTATTGACCTCTCATAGTCCATATCTGTATCACTTGGTCCAACATTGAAAAATACTAGAAATTTCTATGGAACCCCTCAATACGACTCGTAGAGTGAACTACGAGTCATAAAGAGGTCTCGTGTGGCTGAACTTCAAATCTTTACACTTTCATCCAACACTGGAAATCCCTACGAAACCAACTTTACGACTTGTAGATGGCTTTACGACTCATAGAGAGTCTCGTAAGTTTGCAAAAACCAGAAAAAGTCTGCAATCTTCCTAAAACAATGGCAACCTGCTTTTCCTACAAAAACAAACACAAATCCACATAAAAACCATAAATGTTGCATTGAGAACACACAAAATGTCAAGATTTAGGCATCAAATATGCTATATTTTGACAGTACATCAACTGTTCACATTGTTGCATTTGTTGCTAAAGAAAAAGGAAAAGGCCGGGATATGAGCAAAACTCAATGCTACAGTTGCAAGGAATATGGTCATACTACTAGCAAATGTGGTAAAAAGTTTTGCAATTATTGTAAACAAGATGGGCATAATATTAAATAGTGTCCTGTACGTCCTCAAAATTGAAGGATCAATGCTTTTCAAGATGGGAAAAAGGGCTCAACTTCTGATAACTCAGTTTCAATTAGAGCAACTAAACATGTTCTTACTCCAAAAATCGTACATCAAATGATTGTGTCAGCCTTTTAATCTTTGGGACTACAAGGTAACAATATTACATCTAATTTTTGGCTTATTGATTCTGGCAGTTTCAATCATATGACCAACTCAATGAATATGCTAAAAAAATATTTGTGAGTATCATAGTCCATCACAAATTCAGATTGCCAATGGAATTTACCAATTACCAAGGTTGAGGATATTACTAAAACTTTCAAGAATGTATTTGTATCACCAAAGCTCTTCACTAGTCTTATTTCTATTGTCCAGTTAGTTGATAACAATTGTGATGTAAATTTTTCTCGTAATGACTACCTTTTTTTAGGATCAGTTGTCAGGGATGATAATCGCAAAGGGGCCTAAAGTTCATAGATTGTTTCCTATATGTTTTTCCATTACTCGTGTTCTATGTTTTTCTTGTACTTCTCCAGCTAGTAAGACTAAGGTATGACATAAACATCTAGGGCATCCAAATTCTATTGCGTTGTCTCATTTGTCAAATTCTGGTTTAGTGGGAAATAAAAATCAATTTTCATCAACTCCCTTTGATTGTTCTACTTATAAACTAGGTAAAAGTAAAACTCTTCCTTTTCCTTGTTTCAGAAGTCATGCTACAAAGTGTTTTGATATCATTCATATCAGTTGTTTCTTATGCTCATTTTAAGTACTCTGTGACATTCATAGATGATTATAGTCAGTTTACATGGGTGTATTTTCTTCGTTCCAAATCATATGTATTTTCCATATTCAAGACATTTTTGACTTACATTGAGACTCAATTTTCTACCTGCATCAAAATATTAAAATTTGACTCTGGTGGAGAATATATGTCTAATGAATTCAATACTTTCTTGCTTCTAAAAGAAATTATTTCACAATGCTCTTGCCCATATACCCCACAACAAAATGGAGTTGCTGAGTATAAAAATCATCATCTTTTGGATGTAACTTGTACTTTATTAAGTCCTTTGTCCCATCTAAGTATTGGGTTGAAGCTTTGTATACTGCTTTCTATTTAATTAATAGATTGCCAATTAAAGTATTAAACCTTGACTCTCCATATTATCGTCTTTATCATCAAAATCCAAGAAAAGATAATTTTCATACATTTGGTTATGTTTGTTTTTTGCATCTTCCCATTTATCAATGTAATAAACTTTTAGTTCAATCTACTATATGTGCTTTCATAGGTTATAATACTTCACAAAAAGATTTTATTTTCTATGATCCAAGTTCAACAAATTTCATGTTTCTAGAAATGTTGTTTTCTTTGAGAATTAATAGTTTTTCCTATCTCATTTCAAGTCATCTTCTATTTCTCTTCTTTCTACTTTTGAAGATTTATCTTATTTTTCTAAGCAAATCAAACCTAGATTTGTGTATGAAAGACATCATCCAACTTTACCTCATCCCGAAATTGAACCGACACCTGAGATTGCTTCTCAACCAGAATCTGAAATTTCTTCAAGTCCTGCTCCTCTTGAGCCTCTTCGTTGATCTACTAGAGTATCTCATACTCCTAACTGGTATGGTTTCTTCTCTACATTATCCACCATATGTATTCCAACAGGTTTTGCACAAGCCTCCAATCTTGAATGTTGACCGAAAGTAATGAAGGAAGAACTTTTGAAGTTTAAAGAAAATAACACATGGGACATTGTTTCTTGTCCTTCAGATGTCCATCCAATCAGATGTAAATGGGTTTATTCAGTTCAACTCCATTCTGATAGAACTCTTGATCAGTACAAAGCTCGATTGGCGGTTCTTGGTAAGAAGCAAGAGTATGGTATTGACTATGAAGAGACTTTTGCACCAGTAGCAAAAATGACTATGGTACGAACAACTATTGCCATTCCTGTATCACAAAATTGGCCACTTCATCAAATGGATGTAAAAAATATTTTTCTCCATTATGATCTCAAAGAAGATGCTTATATGAAACCTCCATCTGATTTATTTTCATCACCTACATCAGATGTTTGCAAGTTGAAGCGCTCTTTGTATCGATTAAAACAAGCTCCCTGAGCATAGTTTAACAATTTTTGGTCTACTTTGCTTCAGTTCTCTTTTGAACAGACTAAATATGAATCATCTTTGTTTCTTCGAAAAATATTTATCGATTTTATTCGTCTTTTCGTATATGTAAATAACATTATTATATCAGGAACTGATTCTTCATTAATTTCTAACCTCTAGTAGCAGCTTCAGGATTCTTGTCATATGAAAGATCTTGGTACTCTTGCATATATTTTCTGTTTGGGAGTTCATTGTGATTGTTCAGGTGTGTTCTTAAACCAGCACAAATATATTGAGGACTTGATTGCTTTAGCTGGTCTTTAAGAATCTTCTCTTGTAGATACTCCATTGGAATTGAACGTGACATCACGAGATCTTTTGCCTGATCGAACTTTGTATCGATAATTAGTTGGGAGCCTAAGTTATCTTACTATTACTCAACCTGATATCTCTTTTGTAGTTCAACAAATCAGCCAATTCATGCAAGCTCCTCTTCATCTACATTTGGTGGTTGTTCGTTGTATCATTCGATATCTCTTACGAACATCTACTAGTGGATTATTCTTTCCTAGTGGTTCTCCTATTCAGCTTAATGCATTTTGTGATTCTGATTGGGCTGATTGTCCTGATACTCGTCGCTCTATCAATAGTTGGTGCATGCTTCTAAGAGATTCCTTGATATCCTGGAAGAGCAAGAAGCAAGATTGTGTTTCAAAATTCTCAACATAATCTAAACATTGAGCAATATCTGCAGCTTGCTTCAAGATTATTTGGCTTTGTGGTTTGTTGATAGAAATTGAATTTCCACAATCTAGTCTTACTCCTCTTCACGCTGACAACAAAAGTGTCATTCAAATTGCTACAAATCTGGTTTATCATGAAAGAATTAAACATATTGAAGTGGACTGTCATTCTGTTAGAGAAGTTGTCAATGTTAGCATAATGGAAAGATCATAGGATATCCTGCATGATCTACATTTACTGTAAAATATTGTATAGTATTAGTTGTAGGATATATGCAAGAGATATTCGAGATGCTATATTTAGTGTACAATATTGTGTAGCCTTAGTTGTAGAATATTATGCACATTAATTTGTAGGATTTACATTAAGGAGAGATTATTCTCTCTTGTGTATAAATAATCATGTATTCTTATGTATTTGGATCAATGAATTGAGACAATCATTCCTTAGTTTCTCTTGTGTTTCTTTGTTCTTAACAGTAGTTACCCAGACATCATCAATGAGGATAAGGTACCTATGACCTCTAGTAGTTTATCACTTCTAACTGTATCCTTCTTAACACCATGAAGAATGGTTAGTACCAAGTCCTTGCATGTATATACTTGAGATACATAACATTGTGCATGGACATCAAAATGAGAGACGACTAACTGATCAAGAAATAGTTTGTTAGTGAGAGTTGTCTTACCCAATCACAGTAGCCATTCCAACAATAGAATAGACAGAGAGAGATTAAAATTCAATGCTTTTACAATGTATTATTGATTCAAAAGCAAAACACGTTGTAAAAGCACTGACATATAAAGATACAATGTTTTTACAATGTCTTTTAACAATTGACACAATTTCAATCCATTGAAGTAAGAAAAAGCACTACACTAACATCATAATACCACAAGCAATCCATAAATACTTATGTGATAGGAATTCAGCTAACATAGAGTCCTATTAAACTTCATGATCTTCCAGAATGCTTCAGCTAATATAACCCCTTAATATCTGTAAAATTAAGAAAAATAGTGTGTTGGAACCTCATAGGTAATGGTTTAGACAAAAATATAATTGTGCACGAAAGCTTAACTTTATAATACAAGTAAAAAAAATTCTAATATCCTTGTGTTGCTTAATCTTCAATGAATTATCTGACAGTGATTCAATTATTTCAGTGAAGCCAAGAATTGAGATGTAACAGTAACATTTAAGCTTCCCCGCATTAGTTCTCTATTGGAAATTAGTAAACTAAACAAACAACTTTGTTTTGCCAATTATGTGCTAGTATCATTTATCTGTGCTCTGTCGTTAGCAAAGAATGAATGATATTACTTCCATTTTGTGACTAAGAATGAATGATTATCATGGAAGTGTTTTAATCTACACGTAAAGTGTCAAGGAAATGAATAAAGATACATTTTGGCACTCCTCGAGAGGGTACCCTTGGCGTGGCCGGCATTCAAAGACTATTGCTAACCCCCAAGCGAACCACTTGGCCACATCACATTCATTCAATCATAACTAACAGTGGAAGACATCAATGATCAAGAAATACTTAATGGAAGATGCTAATAGGGTGATAATCAAAGGCCAAAGTCCAAACAACATAACAATCAAACTGAGTAAGACCAGTATGAGAGAAAGTAGCCAAAAACATAGTCCAATCACAAATCAATAGTCTAGTCTATGAAGCCTCTAAATCATCTAACCAAATGGTGCCAATGACAGGTCCATGACTACCTCAAAATAAAATAAAAAGGCTAAACTCAAACCTAGAAGAGAAAATGTGATATTCTTCGAAAGCAAGAGATGACTCACCAATCAGTTGACAGTAATGAGTCCTTAACGGAGCGCCTATTGATGACCGCTAGTACCTATCTCTACATCATAAATAGATACAAGCCCAAATGGACATTAGTACGTGAAATGTATGAGTATGTAAAATAGTAGAAAGAAATTGTAAAGCAAGAATAACATCAACTCAAATAGTTCAACTCAAGAAGTAGAAAACTCAATCAACATGTCAGAAGTCTAAAGTAAGACTATAGTTTAGACAATGGTCACTCATATACTATCTGAGCTAATCTACTCAGAGTGCTATCAAGACCTATATAGGGTTTCTCTAATCGACAACCATCACTTATGAGCCACTGATAATACAATAAAGCGGTTCATTGCCATATCCATCCATACCTTTCTAGGGTAAGGGATATCACATCAAAGGATCCAAAATCAGTAACATCAGGTCCTTTTTTGGGGACAATAGGAAACATTTGATTTTACGCTCCAATTCTCTTTTATATTGGCTATATAGTTATTGAGTTCGAGTTAGACTTACTCTTACTCGATTCAGTGCTCAATACTCCTCCCAAGACTCAACATACTCATAAGAAATCAACCCTATAATCAACTCATTCATATAGTCTCATTAGACATTTGTTAGCTCAGTTCATTACATCAACTATCAACTCTTTGTTTACATTCTTTTAAGGTTTAGCTCTTGACTCATAAGGACTCTATCATGTATCATTCTAACTCAAAGCATTCACAAAAACAAAAGTAGAGTTAAAGTATTTAAGGGATTCCATAAACTCTTTAGGCTCAAATTATCTTCATGCATACCCATTTAAGTGAAATATGAAAAAATAACAAGAATTCATGTACAAAAGCAAAATCACCTAATTCAAGCATTTAATCCATAAAAACAATAATTCATGCAAGATCATATAGGAATATATTAGGATTTTAGAGAAACCTTCAAGAAACATTCATGGGAGACTCAATTCATTCACAACTCCATCAATTTGGGTTAGTGGGGCACATGGAGGAACATAATCTATGTTTTGGTTAGCCTTACATGCCTGGAAATTTTGAATCTTGAAACAACTTGGAAAAATGCACAAGATTATCTTCAAATCCTAGTCCTTTTCTCCGTTGAAACCTTGCTCTAAGTTGGAAAAGGTGTTTTAGCGTAAAAAGGTTAAATTGACATGTTTAGGGATTTATTTAGGTGTAAAAACATCAAGTTTAGGCCTTGAAAGGGTGGGAAAAGACCAAATATGCTTTCTTAAAAAGTTGTCAAAGTCATCCACGAGCCCACCTATGACCTTAGAAACTTCCACGTCCTATAGGAACCAATCTGTAAACTTTTGGACAAATTTTGGGGTTTCCGGATTGATTCCACAAGCCCAATGTAAAGCTTGTAAGTGCATCTACGACCCATAGGTCGGTCCATTAAGTGTGGGGCTCCAAAATGGATTTACAAAATTTTTTCCACGAGTGAACAGTACAGGCCGTAATTCAAACCATGTACCATAAGTAGATTTTGTAGTTCAACTCTGCTCTAGCAGTCTTCGATAGAAATGATCATAACTTTTGAGTCCGAATTCCATATGAGGTGAAATCAGTTGCGTTAGAAAGCTAATTCAAAGATCTTTGATTTGGTAGGTTATGCGACATCTACTTCTTTGTGTGGTAAAATTTATGGTAATTTAAAATTGACCGTTGCATAATCTAACGTGAGAAATTCAATTTATAGGAAAGTTTTGAACTCAGCTAAGTACTAGAGGTCTCTAATGATCCTAATCCACTTCCACACTTAAGAATGAAGCGTGAAACATAGGTACATGTAAGAATAGAATTATGAGGTACACATTTAACTGGATAAGAACCTCCATACTTTAAGTCAAGCCAATTTTTTTTAAACTTCCTTATGGGCTCCCACCTTTTGCCTCCCTTGGTAACTCGTAACAGTGCACATATTCTGTGCACGTAACAACACTACTTGGACTATAGGTTGTATCAGTCAGTTTGGACTCTCACGTATCTTTATTTACTCTTATTTTATTAGAGTTGGCTTTGCACAATCTGTTTTGATTTCTTTGTATATAAACTCCATCGGAGTCTCATACATAATATATAATATTTTTCATTCTATTTCTCTGGATTTATATGGTATCATCACCAAAACACTGTAATGAGCAAGCTATCCAGATCCAATTCCTTCTTTTCCTCTGCACTATGTCCTCTTCTAACCTATTCATCAGTGCCGATGCTGCCCCTATACTCAAACATTTCATCCAATTCAACCCATCCTCCCAATTACCCGTTAAACTTTGTAGAATCCATAACTTCACCATTTGGAAGGCCCAAATTGCCATGCTTCTTCATGGCCATGACCTCTACAGTCATGTCGACGGCACTACGTTGTCCCTTCCTGAGATAGTTGTTGCACACATAACGCCAAATGACCCCCATATTGTCAATTTAGGTGCCTCTCACCACATGCCACCGACACCAACTCCCTCCACAATGTTCAGGAGTTCAAAAGGGCAGAGGAAGTGAGCTTGGATAATGGTAATGTGATTCCAATCACTTAAACTAGTAATTCATATTAAAATGCATCAAATACTAATTTCAAACTCTAATATTTTGTGTGCTCCTGCCATCAAATGCAAGCTGATTTTAGTTAATCAGTTTTGCAAAAATAATCTAACCTCCATGGAATTTTTTCCTTTTAACTTTGTTGTGAATGATCTGACTACGGGAACTTCTCTTCTGTGCGACCCGAGTAAAGCTAGACTATATGAATGGCCGTCCTTGTCTCGACCAACCATCAACATCGCCTTTGCTGGACCTTCCTTACATATGTGGCATCCCAGATTGGGCCACCACCATTCTCGAGTTTTATTTTCATTTTACATAATTCTAGTCTTTCATATTCTTCAAAAGACAAGTTTACTCATTGTAATTCTTGTTGTTGCAATAAAGCACATAGATTTCCATTTTATTCCAAGACTTTGTCTAGCAATTTCCCATTAGAAATCATTTACAGTGATTTGTGGGGGCCCTCTCGGTTTCTGTCCATTGACAAAAAAAGATATTATTTATTTGTTGATTAGTACACCAAATATATTTTGTTGTACACAATGAACAGACATGAAGTTCAAACTTTTTCAAAGTTTACATCCTGTGCTTGAAAAATATTTTGGTCACAAAATACGCACACTTTAGACTAAGGGCGGCGGAGAATATCAAGTCCCAGAACCATACCTTAATTCCAATGGGATACAACACCTTGTCTTCCCCCCACATATTCCTCAAAAGATTGTGCTGGCTGAATGACGCCATCGACACCTTATTGAGACAACCTAAACGTTACTTCATCAAACAAGTTTACCTTCAAACTTTTGTACCTTTGCTTGCCATCATACCGTATTCCTCATAAATCGACTGCCCACCACCACTCTAAATAACAAGTCTCCCTTTGAAATTCTTTTCAATGAATTGCCAACTAATGAGTCCCTTCGTACTTTGGTTGTTTATGCTACCCTTTTGGATACACCCATATGGCCAAAACGAATTAGGAACCATATTCCAAACCATGTGTCTATTTCAGTTTTTCCATCATTCATCATTGCCATCAGTGTTTTGAACCTACAAGCTTCAAAGTTATCCGCTCATGAGATGTAAAGTTTGTAGAGGGTATTTTCGTGTTAGCTGATATGTTTTCTACCTTTAAAAAGAACTTTTCATTTTTGACTTGGGAACATACTCTCAATCCTACCAATCAAGATATGGAGAATACTTTAATAGATACTCATCCAATTCTCAAATTGCTTCTCCTCATAATTCCGTTCATGTGAGGTACATACTAGGATTCCTACTCACTTCGCATCGTATAGGGACCAACCCACAGTCGGAACAATTCATCACTCATGAACCATGTAATCCTCCAACTACTTCCCCATCCCCTGATGTTCATTGTCAATCCTGTGTTATTAATAGCCTACCACCCCCATTCATGTTTCAAAGCCAACCCCTGACCCTGTCACTACCCAAGCCTAGGTCCTAGACGTGACACAATGAATGTGGATCCCGAAGGAACCCTAGACAAGCATCGTAGCATATCTTTATACATCCTTGGTCGCAGAAGCAATTATACATCAACAATTGACAGTAAAAGGGGAAATATGGGGCTAACATATATCTTTGATACCATAGAAGCATAACAAGTCAATAGTATAGAATTAACACGTCATAAGGTTCCAACAACACCTCTAATACATAAATAGGAGCACGGGCGAAGACAATCTCCAGGCTCACCCTCATGGTTGTAAGTTTCCAACATAGGAAGAGTCAATACATAACATAAATCAAGAGAAGTATGACCTCAGAGTTGAGGACTCACCAACTTGCTTGAGAGAAATCGTACTAGCCATGAGGAGGAGGAAGATAATCAAGTGGAGCTCCGGTTCCTACATGGTAACATCATGTATGCATAGAGTATGCGTTAGTATGTTTGAATGTACTAAGTATGTAGGATGCAATGCATCAAAAGATAGACAATATAGGCAAAATGCAATATCATAAGCAATGGATAGCATAATAACAATATGACATGTATAAATGATGCTTGAAGTAAAACATGCTTATGTAAAACATATTACATGTGTAGTAAGAGACCTCTTGATGGTTGTTACACCCTACCATCCATGGTGATTGAGGTATCAACTCCCTCCAATATGTTGATGGACATCACACCCTCCATCATAGTAGTCAAGGTATCAACCCCTTAACATGGTTGATGGATATCACACCCTTTGTCATAGTGGTAAGGTATCAACCCCTTAACATAGTTGATGGACATTACACCCTCCATCATAGTGGTCAAGGTATCAACCCTTCAACATCGTTGATGGACATCACATCCTCCATCATAGTGGTCAAGGTATCAACCCCTTAACTGGTTAGTGGTTGTCTCACCCTACCATCCATGGTGATTGAGGTATCAACCCCTTAATTGGTTGATAGTTGTCTCCCTCTACAATCCATGGTGATTGAGGTATCACCTCCTCAACTAGGCATGGTCAACTTATAATACTATACGTACTTTTCATGGAAACAACTCATATAGACATTCCTTTCATCATCATAAAGTCACTTAATTCATAAGACATGCATTAGACCTTTAATGACTCAAGAATCCATAACCGGACATTTTATCAAACACTTGATGGGTGTGATGCATGTATAAAACCGTGCAATTCAAGAGTGAAATCATATGAGAAATTCTAATTTAAATCAACCCACCAATACCTTGTAAAGCCCTCATGAGAAATACGTTGAAAACCCCCATCAAATATCAGTAGATCATAGTTCTATAGCTTAAAACATGCATAATCATAATAGATAAACCATTTCATAGTATAGACTTAAAAATGAGTAATTATGTGTTTCAATCAAACTTTCATGAAACCCCAATATAGTATATGATCATAATCACAAGTGAATAACACCCTTAAGCAACACAACTTGGAAACATGTAATTTTCATAGAAATGGAAGATTGGGCTTCATGGGTGAAAGGTACCCATGAATGAAACCCACATACCTTAGGCTTTGAGTTTTCTTGAAATTGAGTTGTGAAAGAATTGAAGTTTGGAAGTGGGTCTTGGAATCAAAAGCTTGCTCTTGAGTTTCCTTGAATTTGTATTTGGGTTTTGATGGAGGCTCTTGAGAGAATTTGAGAGTGTGTTTAAGTTGAGAGTAATGACTTTGATCCTTTAGAATTGGGTTTAGGTCTTTTGGGGAAGTTAAGATAGCATTGGAAGTCTAAAATGATCATTAGAATAAATTAAATTCATGGAAATGCCATTAGTGAACAGATGGAAAAAAATGGCAAAGTGATGCCCCACTGAAGGCCTCACAGGTCGTGTGGCACTCCATGGGTTGTGTGGAGTGGCTGTAAGATGAAACTAGTTCAAAAATTGGAAGTTGGAAAACTTAGAAAAATTAAAGTCATTGTCACTTTGACGGGAACCCTTCCCGGGCCGTGTGGTGATACACGGCCCGTGTAGTGGTCCATTATACCACACATAGAGAAAAAACAAATGTTGCTAGCCCACTCCACGCCCAAGTCCACGAGCCATCTGACCTGCCATGGCCCGGCAACGTGCCCGTGGCACCATACTTGGTCAAAACGCCTCCCACGCCCACTCTTCCTCACTTGCATACACTCCACGACCAACCACACGATCAGTGGCAAGCCATACGGTCTGTGCCACTGGCTGTGTCACATTCCTTAGACTAAAAATGGTCTTTTCCAGCTTAAGACAGCCCAGGCGGCCCGTCCAAAGCTCCACTGCTTGTCTAGGTGCCCGTGTAGTTTCACTGCACGGGAGGGTCTCACAAAAATGGTCATAACTCCTTCATTCGACCTCGGAATGAGGTGAAAACAAGTGCATTGGGAAGCTAACTCAAAAGGGATTTAATTTGTCATGTCGTGGGCTATCCTGTTCCAAGTGTGCTAAAAGGTATGCTCTTTTAAAGTTGACTATTGCCTAAACCAACACCCAAAACTAAACTCGTAGAGAAGTCTTGAACTCATCTAACTACTAGAAGTCTCCCATGACCCTAATATACTCCCAACCTACACAAATAAGGCTTGAGACATGGATACATGAAAGCATGGAGTTACGGGGTGTCACAATATCTCCCCCTTGGGAACATTTGTCCCCGAAAGTCAAAGAGACATACACAAGGGAAGTATCATGAAGATTTTAGCCCAACATGGATAAAACAAATGCACATAAGAATGATTTTCAAAAAGTCTCAACATAAACATTAAAAATCACCATAATTTTTCCAATATAAACATGAATGCATACAAATGACACAAGGGTCAAAACTTAAGACTTGAAATCACATAGGGGACTTAGATTAGTATCCTAGGCTTGAGTAGAATGGAAGTGAGAGCTTTTGCGTGTCCGCCTCGGCTTCCCATGTAGCACTTTCAACTTGAAGATTCTCCCAAAGGACCTTGATGAGTACTACATCCTTATTAAGCAACCTTACTACCTATCCATCCAATATGTCCACCGGGACCTTCTCCTAAGCCAACTCATCCTCCACAACACTCACAACCTCAAAGAGTTCTATAACACTTGAGTCACCAATACATCTCCTCAACCTTCCATAGGAAACTCCAATTCGTAGGCCACCTTACCAATTCTCCTCAACTCCCTATAAGGACCCTCACACCTTGGGCTTAAGTTTCAACCTTATACACACATAGCCCACCTTGGTACCTATCCACCATCTTCCCCTTGGGAGTAAACCCCTATTCTCAACTTCACCCAACTTCATTTCCAACCTAGTCAACCGGTGTACTTCCTTAAACCACCTTTTTGTTACTCAAGGTACACACTTATCGTAACTACAAATAACCTCTCATCCCTCAAGCCTTGCAACATTACCATTGAATAACTTACAAGCCCTTCTTCATTTTGGAAATAAATCAATATACCACCCACTAACTACCCGACATATATCGAGGTAGGGTTTAAAGAACCCATTCATGAGATCCAAAAATGTAGCTGGGGCATAGGCCAACCCAAAAGACATGACCACAAACTCAAAGTGCCCATACCTAGTCCAAAAAGCCATCTTGGGAATGTCACACTCCCTCACTTTCACTTGGTGATACCCAGACCAAAGATCAATTTTAGAAAAGTGAGTAGCCCCTTGTAGTTGATCAAAAAGGTCTTCAATCCTTGGTAGAGAGTACTTATTCTTTATGGTGACTCTGTTATGCTTCCAGTAATCGATGTACATTCTAAGAGAACCATCTTTTTTTTACAAATAACACCAATGACTTACTAGGCCTTATAAAACCCCTCTCCAACAAATCCCTCAATTGCTTCTTCAACTCTAGAGGGGCCATACGGTAAGGGGGAATAGAAATGGGATGGGTATTGGAAGGAGGTCTATACCAAAATCTATTTCCATTTCAAGAGGAAAATCGAGAAGCTCATCGGGAAAGATATCAAGAAACTTATTAACCACCGTAATTGACTCAATAGGAAGGACTTTGGACTCAAAATCCCTAACCCTCACAAGATGATAAAGAAAACCCTTAGAAATCAACTTTTGGGCTTTAAAACAAGAAATGAATCTACCCTTTACCACCACATCACATCTCTCCCACTAAAGGAAGAGCTCATTAGGGAATTGGAATTCAACCCTATGGGTTCTACAATCAATAGAAGCATAATATGCATGCAACCAATCCATCCTAAGAATGACATCAAAATCCATCATATCTAGTTCAACAAAATCAGAAGGAAAGATTTTTTGCAAAATGAACACAGGACAATATCTATAGACTCTTTTAGCAATAATGGACTCACCAACGAGGGTAGACACTTCATAAGGTTCACACAACAATTTGGGACTAACATGAAACTTTTTGGCAACAAAAGGAGTAATAAAAGAAAGAGTGGCACCTAGTTCTATCAATGCATACACATCAAAATAAAAAACCTCTAACATACTAGTAACAACATCGGGCACCTCATCAACTCTTTGCTCCCTTGAAGAGTATTTTGCATTGGAGTACCTCCTTGATGACATCCCCTTCCTCTTTGGACCACATTTGCACCTTGGTCTAGTGGATGACCATCACTACCGCTGTTTTATGCATGGGGGCAATTAATAACTTTGTGACTCATCTCACCACAACCAAAGCAAGAATTTGTATTTCTCAAACAAGGACCACTATGATTCTTTTTACACTTTGGACACCTAAGCTTTACCAGTCGTCCATTACTACATTGATCTTTGATTAGGCACCCTATCATTGGCATACGTCTTCTTGGAAGTATTTGACAACCCTTGTCCTTGGAACTTGTGGGCTTGAGGAAACCATCCACCCTTAGAGCCTTGGAACCCACTTTCAAATCGAGCCCTCTTAGACTAACCAACCCTTCTCTTTCTAAGTTTTTCCCCATCTATTTGCTCAGCATATTTCATGAGGTGGGACAAATTCAAATCACCTTTTAGCATGGCAGTGCGACACTCCTCATTAACCAAGTCAAATACACCCGATACAAATTTGTTCATCCTTGACCTTAGCTCGGCAACCAATTGTAGGGCATACTTGGAGAGACGGTTGAACTTGAGGGCACACTACCTCATACTCATAGACCCATGCATTAGATTCTTACATTCATCATCTTCATCTCCTTTAGTTTAATAGGAAAGAACTAGTTCAGAAACGCCGCTTTGAACTCCTCCCAAGGGATAGTATCACCATTCCCCTTCTCCATCTTTCATTTAGTGAACCATATTTGAGCCACCCTTTTGAGTTGGTAGGCTGCCAACTGCACTTTATCTTTCAAATTAACCCCCATAATGGACAATACCTTATACACCTCATCAATGAATTCTTGGGGATCCTCATCCACCTTAGATCGATAGAACTCCGGTGGATTCATCCTAGTAAAATCGCTCAGCCTTGAGGCCGGAGTAGGAACATGAGGGGCGGGAGGAGCTAGTTGCTCCTCGGGTGTACGAGCTCTTCTTCTTCTTAGAATAAGCATTATCTAGAATAGCAAAGAACAATCATTAGGGAAAAGTCTTACCTTAGATTCTATAGCGTGATATAGATCATGAAGAAGGAAAACATTTCCTAAAACGTATAATCGCCTCTTAATCATAGTTATAGTGCACTTCACAACCATGAACAAGACTCTAATTGACGTGGTGTATTGGATTTCGAGGACCATTAACAACCTAGTTCTCTGATACCAAGTTTTTCACAACCCAAGTCTAGGGCCTAGAAATGTGACACGGTGAATAAGGAACCCAAATGAACCCCAAATAATCCTCTAATCATATCAATCATACATTTGTGGTCTTAGAAGCAAAATAACAGCAACAAGAGGTATAAATAAGAGAAAATGGGACTAAGGAAGTCTTTGAATATAAATGAAGCATAAGAGTCAAGCTTATAGTGTAACTATATCATATTATTCCGACAACACATCTAAACATAGAATGGAGCCGGGGCCAAGACATTTTTCGAGCTCATCATCATAATGTCAAATGTTCAACAAAAATAAGTAGGAATAGCAAGAGAAGTAGATAGTGTCCCCGAAATTGAGGACTTACCAAGCTTATCTTTGAATAATCTCACTAGCCAAGTGGGGGATGATCAAAAGGAGCTCTGGTCCCTACATAATGATATCATGTAGGCAAAAATATGCATTAGTACATTTGAATATTCTAAGTATGTAGGATGCAATGCAACAAGACATAAGCCAATATAGTCAAAATACATAGTAATAGTTAATAGATAAGCACAATCTTAATATGATATGCATGATAAATGCTTGAGGTAAAACATGTTTATAAATTACACAACTTGCATAAAATATGATACATATATGGGAAGAGACCTCAACTGACAAAGAATAAGACCAATCGAACTACCACATGAAATCTTGATGATTACCCCACATCGACAAAAAGGTGGTCTACTTGCCACAGTAAGCTATAATTCACCTTACAGCAGCCCGTCCCATTTCGGAGAAGTAACCCCCTTACGAATACCCGTCCCAATACTGGGTAGATTTCATTAAGAAGTGCACTAAATGGATCCACTAGCAAACTATGGGTAAAGTATACTCCTATGTTAGCACATAGGTTGAGGAAAGAAAGCAAACCCTCCATCCATCGGTGCTAAGCCTAATCCTACAGAATTATTGAAATAATCACACTTCAGCAATTTGTAAGAAACATAGAAACATGACATGAGTAGCTCTAGAACATCTTTGACCTATAATGGTGAGCCTAAATTTAAAACATAAGAATAGATCATCATCAAACAGTACATTTGTATTAACATCAAAGGCCCACAAGAGGTAGAATCCTTGAAAAAATACTTAATCCGGCATTTAGAATATCATAGAGGTTTTCATGAATGTACATTTTTGAGAGCCTAAAATCATCATAAAGTCACTTGACTCATAAATCATGCATTAGATCCTCAATAACTCTAAGAATAATTGTCAAGATATTTTATCAAACACTTGGTGGGTATGTAATGCTTGTTAAAAATAATGCAATTCAAGAGTGTAATAATATGGGAAATCTTAATGCAAATCAACCCACAAACATATAGTAAAACTCTCATATAGAATACCTTGATATTCATCATCAAATCTCATAATAGCTCATAATTTCATAACTCAAAACATGCATAGTCTCAATAGACAAAACACATTCATAGTACAGGTTTGAAATAGAGAGTCATGTATAATAAATCAAAATTTCATAAAACCCCAACATAATTAATACTCACAATCCATAATAGAGGATACCTATATCTAGTAACTTGAAAATATGGAATTTTCATTAAAATAGAGATTGGGCTCCATGGGTGAAAGGAACCAATGGATGAATTCCACATACCTAAATTTGGAGATTCTTTGATGTAGACTTGAAGCTTGAATAAAGTTCATGAGATCCGGAATTAAGCTTGAGACACTTGAATTTTGGTCAAATATTTGGCTAAGTCTTAGAGAGGTTTTTGAGAGGGTTTTGACTGATATAGAGTTGAAAAATGGCTAAGTATAGGTGCTTTCACACATAAGTAGGCATGGGGCTATGACATAAGGCCCTCGGCCGAAATGAAAAACCAAAGAAACAATACACTGGTCCATGTCATGTCTATGATGCGACCCATTGTATAGGCAACTGCAACATTGATCCGCGCCCCTGGCACATCATGGCTAGGGCGCGGATGGCTACTGGAAATAAAATTTTTGGAAAATTTATTTTTCACCATGGGTCCTCTAAAATCAGGTTTGTACCCATTTCTCACCTAATTTTGCACCCTGATCAAGAATACAAAGTCAAATTTTGATATCGCGTACAAATTTTGAGATATATGGAAAGTACGAGTATGGCCCTTTCCGAAGTACATCTTAGGGGCATTTTAGGGGCGTTTCACTTACCATCCTGTATGCTACACACTAGAAAACAAATAGGTTATCCGGTGATACTAAGTTAGGGAATCTTAGGGAACACAATATCTTAATTTTATTTTCCCTGAGAATTATAAACCTCTGCTTTGGGGAAGTAAGTCAATTAACTACTCAAATTGCAGTTATTGAATTCTTTTGAGTCAACCTCTTCCCTGTGGTTTTGACCCTAAGTTTGGTTAGGTTCTATTTCTTGACAACGACCGCTTTATCCTCTAAAAGTTGGT
Source organism: Solanum medicagineum (assembly GCA_026153255.1). Taxonomy (NCBI): domain Eukaryota; kingdom Viridiplantae; phylum Streptophyta; class Magnoliopsida; order Solanales; family Solanaceae; genus Solanum; species Solanum medicagineum. Next base: position 26,060 of record JAPFFP010016895.1, read on the forward strand.
GTAACTTGGGTGACATCAGTTTCCTTTATAAATGATCGAGTTTGATTTTATTTGCATGTTTTGTCTATCAATCCTATTAAATTGCAAGATTTACACTCAATTGTCGATGGATCCACACTTAGCCCTAGTCTCCTACGACAAAGCTATGAGCTTCTATATCTATAATCTCATGTATGAAAAGCATGTTTTTAAATGATAATGGTGATATTATTACAATGATATGTTATGAAAGCTATAATGATGCGATAAAGAGGGTGATGAAAATACTAATATTTATGATGATGTTAAGGTGGGAATTTCTACCCCACTAAGATAAAAGTAAGTAAATGGACTACTCTATGACATGATGTTTGATGAAAGACATGATGATTATTTTGAAAGCCATGAATGGATGATGCCAATGAAGTGTGAACTATGTTAAAAGCTATGTTTATACATTATTTTTGTATTCTGTGGGATATGACTTAGCACCGAGTCGACTTGTGCTAGGGGGACTACCTCCAAGGGTCCTTATATAAATCCAAGTCCCATAGTTATGTGCCACCATAGGAATGATGTTCATGTTTATGCATTAAACGTATGATATTGGATCCAATTAGCTTATATGATGGACACTCATCATGCTAGGATAGAGCCTAAAGGGTAGGGTCAAATGAGGTTTCTCACCGTGCTAGGATAGAGCCTATAGGGTGAGGATAGAGTCTACCTTGGCAAAGTAGACTCCTCTTACTTGATGTAGAGTGAACATCAAGATTCTATGTTATAGCATGCATGGTCTTATATGTCGATTATGGTCTTTTTCTACATATCCAATGTAAAGTTTTGAATGGATTTGATGATGCTTGTTCTCATGATTATAAAGTTGCATGCTCATATATATTGTATCCTTATCCTATTGATTATGATTATGCAAATTGATACTATTGTGATGTCCTTTCATTTATGGCATACCTACATTCTTAGTACATTCCATGTATGAATGCATACTTCTTTGCCTGCATGATCTAACCATGTAGGGACAAACGACGAAGCTACTAATCCATTTTATGGCTAGATTCAGTTACTGACATTGTAGACTTGTTGGTGAGTTTCCATGCTTTAAGAATAAGCCCTATGATGTTTGCCTTTACGTTTAGACTTCGTCACTTTTATTCTTTGATGTATGCCTTGAGGGTGAGCTACTTAGCTATGTACTAGCGCCCCCCACCCCCCATGATCTATGATGTAGAGGCATGATTTGGACCTTAATGGATTGATGTGTATTCCCATAAAGGAACTATAACTTTCATTTGCTAGACTTCTACTTGCTTATTCTCTTCTATATGCTTATTTTACCTTATGAATGCTTAAGTTAAGATCAGGAGGCTTGGATAGGACACCCTCTGGTATCACATGCTTCGTGTTATAGCTAGCCCCTAGGTACAAATCATGACAATGGTTTACCTTGGCAAGTAGACCTCTCCATTTCCAGTATGGAGGCAATATTGGGATTATATGTAGTGGCTCGTATAGTCTTGTATGTCAATTAAGGTCTCCTTCTACATATGTACTCTATGTTATGAGATTTTAATTATCTTTCATGCATCTTTTTGACTAAGGCATTGATCATTTATGTAATATTGAGCTTATTATCCTTATATATGATTATGCATCTTGATTATCATGGCTTACATTTTCTTGTTACATTGCACCCCACATTCATAGTACATTGCAAGTACTAACGCTTACTTTTTGCCAGCATGATTTAACTATATAGGTACTGAAACTCTTATTCATCCACCTCCTTTTGACTAGTATATTTGTTTAGAGATTCGTTTGTGGTGAGTTCTCCATTCTAGGGACAACAACCATTTTACTATCGTGCTTATCTTAAGACTTTATTGCTTTGGTTATCTACTTTAACTTGAAGCCCTAATTGAATCTTTAGAGTTATTATTGGATGAAGTAATATGATGATCCCTGAGATGCTTATGTATCTAGAAAGGTTCCTCTTTAGTCCTTATCCCTTATATGATGTTGCTTGATGTTGATGGCATGTGATGACTCTCCCTAAGTCCCTACTCCCCATAGAGTGTGTCCCATGATCCCTTCCCTATAATCTATATGTTAATGAAATTATACCACGTATTTCCTTACCTCATATTCCCATAGCTTTCATCAAATGTCTTGAATCCCCTTAGTTTAATTTAATGATGCTTAAGCCACATTTCTAAAATCAATGATGTGCTTATGTATGTTATGAGGCTTATTTCGGGTACTATCGGGTTCCCCCATACACCATGTCGCACCTAGGCTGCAGGCTTGGGTCATGACATTGAATACTTGTACATGCATGATCATGTATCGAGAAGTGATACAAAACCATGGGTACATGAAATTCAAGTTCAAAACATCATAATTTGATAAAATCATGCATATCCATTTATAGAAAAGTGAATCAAAATTTTAGGTTACCCATACATGAATTCATAGTTAATAAAGTCATATAAGTTCAAGTCTCATACAAATCATATGATCTAATAGAATAATACATAATTCACATTTAATTCATTATTTTTATGAAACCCATATCACAATTTCAATAATTGGAAGTCAAATCATGATAACCATACTCGAATCATTACTTCAAAGTAGATGAACATAGATGAAAAGAGATTTCGGCTTCATGATTAGAAGGACTCATGAATGAAATCCATATACCTAAGCTTGTAAAAAAAATTATAAGAATAAATCAACTTTAACTTGAATCCCCAGTTGAATCTTTCGCTTGAATCTTGATTGAAGACTTTGAGAGTGTTTTTACAAGTTAGAATTGAGAGAGTAAGTGTTAGGCTTGTATGAAAGGTCATGAAATGCATACGGGCTGAATTAGGAGCTTAAAGCAGTCATAAAAATTCCCAAATAACCATAGAGTTAAGAACAATTACCCAAAAGACCTTAATAAATTGAAGGGCAATGTTATCTATGGTGAAGTGCACAAGACCCCCTTTTGGTCTTAGTGTGCACCATGCAATAAGAAGGAATCTGTTGTGGTACACTTGGAGAAGATTAGGGGAGGCCTTGTGAAGTGCACTGAGCATATGACACACACGGCTCGTGGTATGAACCACTGGTCATGGTATGATCCCTAGTACGCACACCTTCAGGACAGCCTAGGAACCAAGTCCAAGGGCCCTTCCACATGACATTTCACGGCCAGTTAAGTGCGCCACCGGTCATGAAGTGGTTCTTGGTAAGTACCTTAGCCAAAAACTCACCGAAATACTTTTCCATGTATCATTAAGGCTTTACGAAGTCTGCATCAAAGTAGGCTACTCTTTCGCTAGTGTAGAGGAAACATAAAAATTTCATGTAACAGCTCGAATCATCTTATATATTGGTTGTGGTTTCATCCCCTCATATGTTTATGTATTATGGGATTCATGCATCATGGTATTTATGGCATCTTGATATGGTAATTTCTTCTGTACTTTACTTCTATAGCTATGCACTTGTTCATGTAACATTTCAATGCAGGTTATTATTATGTTTATATATAATATTGCATGCCTACAAACTTAGTACATTCAAACGTACTGAAACATACACTATGCCTATATTATACAACAATATTAGTGCAGGTGATCCTATCATCTATCCCCTGGCTTGATCTAAGCTTTTAGACAATCCAAATTGAGTGAGTCCTTATGTTTGGGTCAGTCATGACCTATATGAACCCTCATCTATATTATGGTTTAGATGCACTGTTGGACATTTTCACGACCCAAGCCTAGAACGTAGATGTGACATGGCGCATGGGAAACCCGAAGGGACCCCAAGAAAGCGTCTTAACATATCATTACGCATCCTTGGTCGCGAAAGCAATAGCATACAACTAGTAAATAGGGAAAAAAGGGGCTAAGGGTAACGTCCATCACAATCAACAAGAGTCAAAGCTCAAAACATAATGCAAACATGTCCAACAACACCTCTAAAACATAGATACTTAGTGGGGGCTAAGACAAGCTACCGGGCTCACCCTTATAGTCAGTATATATACAAAAGAAGGATAGTCTTAGAACATAGTAGGAGATCATAAGCATCATTATTGAATGGAGGACTCACCAAAGAGCTTGAGATATGTCATACTAGCCACGCAGAAGAGGATGATCAAGTGGCACTCCAATTCGTAGATGGTGACATCATGTAGGCATAGAGTATGTGTTAGTACATTTGAATATACTGAGTATGTAGGATGTAATACAACAAGAGATAAGAACATAATCAAAATGCATAAGCAAAGGCAATGAGTTGCAACAACAATATGGCATGCATGTGACACGCTATATAGTAAATCATGCTTGTATAGGATATAGTACATGTGTAAGAAAAGACCACTATGGTATTGGTAGATCTTCACACCCTACCACCCTTGGTGATTGAGGTACCAGCCCTATCAATTGGTTGGTGGATCATCACACTCTACCACCCTTGTTGATGAAGGTTTAAAACCCCCGATATGGTTATCAAGGTACAAACCTCTCGGCATGGTTGGTGGAGAGTCACACCCTACCACCCTTGGAGACCTAGGTAAAAACCCCTCGACATGGTTATCTAGGTACAAACCTCTCGGCATGGTTATCAAGGCACAAACCCCTCTTCATGGTTATCAAGGTATGAATCCCTCGACATGGTTATTAAGGTGCAAACCCCTCGATATGGTTACCTAGCGTGCAACCCCCGAGTAAGGCATGGTCACGTTCCAACAATATATAGGAGAAAGCTACATGCAATCATTTCATCATCATATAGTCATTTAAGTCATAAGACATGCATTGGGCCTTCAATTTCTCAAGATAACCATAACCGGACATTTTATCAAACATTTGGTGGATTTGTAGTGCTAGTGTAAAACCATGCAATTCAAGAGTATAATCATGCTAGAAAATTCCATGTAGAACCATCAACAGATACTTGGTAACACTCGCAAGCAATATATATCACAACCCTTCATCAAATATCACAATAGATTTTAGATTCATAGCTCAAAACTTGCTAAAACAATCATAATTTCATGAAACTCGAATGTAGTGTGCAATGAATTTCATAATTAGTAAGAGCCATTAGTAAATCAACATTAAATCATGCAAATTTGAGTAAAAGGAAGCTTAGGCATCATGGGTGAAAGGAACCCAAGAAAAAAACCCACATACCTTTGCTTGGGAGAATAGCTTGATGAAGATTGGAGATGGAAACTTGAAGCTTGATTGAGAGCCTTAGAATCCGGATGAGTTTGAGGCTTCAATTTAGAAGATGAGATATTTGCTTAGTGTTTGAGAGTATCTTTGGGAATGTCTTGAATGATATGAGGGTGAAATAATGCTAAATATAGGTATTTTCATGCATGGAAGCACTTACCTCCAAGACCCAAAAGCCTTGGACATTACAAGAAAAATAGTGCACAAAATACACTGTAGTGCGCCCTTGGCGCGTCGCGTCAGGGGCGCAGATTGTCTCCGGAAATCGCATTTTTGTAATTTTTGAATTTTTCTACGGTTGCTCTTAAAATTGGGGTTAGACCTATTACCCACTCAATTTGACCCTCTGAACAAGAATATGAAGTTGAAATTTCGGTATCGAGCAAGATTTTTGACATATATGGAAATTACGATTCCAGGCACTTTCAAGGCACATTTTCGGGCACTTTTGGACTCGTTTCAATATCTCTCCCTTGACAACATTCGTCCCTAAATGTCAAAGAGATGTATATGAGAAGAGTAATTATGAATAAATCTGCCCCAACATGAATGCAACAACATGCTTAAAACGTTATTTTCAAAATCTCATCAAAAGTGTAAAATCACCATGAACTTTGTCAATGTAAACATGAATGTATGCAAACGACTTAGGGGCTGGAACATAAGACATGAAATCACATAGGAGACTTAGAATTAGTACCTTAGGATTGATTAGGATGGAAATGGTAGGGGTATCACTTTTGCATATCCGCTTCAGCCTCCCAAGTAGCACTTTCGACTTGTTGATTCCTCCAAAGGACCTTAACGGAAGAAACAATCTTGTTCCTCAACCTCTTCACTTGCCTATCCAAGATCTCCACTGGAACATCTTCATATGACAGGTTGTCTTCAACCACGCCTATAACATCATGAGGCACAATGGCATTAGGATCACCCACACACTTCCTCAACATAGACACATGAAAGGACGTATGAACCAACTCCATTTCACTAGGCAAAGCCAACTCGTAGGCCACCTTGCCGATCCTCCTCATCACTCTATAAGGACTCACATATGTAGGATTTAACTTTCCATTATTACCAAAACGGACAATACCTTTCATGGGTGACACTTTCAAGTAGACCCGATCACCAACCTTGAATTCAAGATCCCTTCTCCTCACGTTGGCATAGGACTTTTGGCAACTTTGGGCCGTCTTCAACCATTCTCTAATAATCTTAACCTTCTCAAGAGCCTCCATAACTAGATTTGGTCCTAACAAAGCCACCTCTCCATCTTCAAACCATCCAATCGGTGATCTACAATGTCTACCATAGAAAGCCTCAAAACGAGCCATCCCAATGCAGGAATGATAGCTATTGTTATAAGAAAACTCAATCAATGGAAGATGATCATGCCAACTACCCTTATGCTCCAACACACAAAGCCCTAAGCATGTCCTCAAGTGTTTGTATGGTTCTTTCGTCTTGGCCATCCGTTTGAGGGTGAAAGGTCGTACTAAGCTTAACTTTTGTATCAAGACCCCTTTGAAAGGACCTCCAAAAGTGTGAAGTAAATTGAGCACCATGATCTGATATGATCGACAAAAGAACAAAATGCAACCTTACCAAGTCCTGAATGTATAACCTAGCATAATCTTCAGCCCCATATATGGTATTAACCGGTAGAAAGTGAGCCGATTTTTTCATCCTATCAACCACCACCCAAATGGAATCAAAACTCTTCCTAGTCTTGGGCAACCAAACTAGAAAATCCATATTAATCACCTCCCACTTCAAAGTAGAAATCTCAATGATTAGGTTAGGGCACCCGGCCTTTAATGTTTGGCTATGACTTGTTGGCAACTTTGGCAACTGGATACAAATTTGGCAATGTCCCTCTTCATGCCTCCCCACCCGTATACATCTCTCAAATCTCTATACATCTTAGTAGACCCCGAGTGAATAGAGTAAGAAGAACCATGAGCTTTATCAAGAATCTTTTCCTTCAACCCATCAAAACAAGGCAAACTTAACCTCCCTTGGTACCTAAGGGAACCATCTCCCCCTTGGGAGAAAACCTCCATCTTACCATCTTTTACCAATGCCTTCAATTCTAGCAATGTTGGATCAAGGTCTGGTTTAGCTTTCACCTCCTCAACCAATGAAGATTTAGAACCATCAATAACAAAAACACTACCATCAAACGCTCTTCCAATCTAACTCCCAATATAGCCAACCGATGGACTTCCCTAGCCACCCTTATGCCACCATCATCAACACAAGCAAGGCTACCTTTAGACATTCTACGCAAAGCATCCGCCACAATATTAGCCTTATCGGGATGGTAATGCACACTCATATTGTAGTCCTTAAGAATTTCTAACCATCTCCTTTGTCTCAAGTTGAGATCTTTTTGAGTGAAGACATATTGGAGGCTCTCATGATCGATGAACACATTAACATGCACCCCATAAAAATAGTGATGCTTAATCTAATGCAAGCACAACAGCGCGTAACTCAACATCATGGGTAGGATAGTTCCTTTCATGCAGTTTGATTTATCTAGAAGCATAGGCTATGACCTTACAATTTTGTATCAACACACAACCCACATCAACCCAGGAAGCATCACAATACACAACAAATCCCTCTAGCCCTTCTAGTAGTGACCATAAAGTAGCAGACACAAGATTATTTTTTAATGATTGGAAACTCCTTTAACATTAATCGGACCATACAAATTTAGCTTTCTTGTCATGACCCAAGCCTAGAGCCTAGACGTGACATGGCGAATGGGGAGCCCGAAGGAACCCCAAACAAGCCTCTTAACTTGTCATTACACGTCATTGGTCGCGGAGGCATATAAAAATATTAAAGAGCAAGAATAGGGGCTAACGGACTAAGGGAAAAAGCTTGAACAATACCATAGTAAAGAGACAAGAGTTGACTCATATCATAGATACATAACATGTCTAATAACACTCTCTACTATATAGATAACGGTGGGGCCCAAGACAAAGCAACCTACTCACCCTCATAGTCAAATAGAACATAGAGAAGAGTGTCTCAATATATAAAAAGAGAAAAAGTATACTAAGGTCCCTGAAGTGAAGACTCACCAACTAGCTTGAGTAGCACTGAACTAGCCACGTGGAGGAGGATGACCAGCTTAGGCTTTCGTTCCTACATGGTGATATCATGTAGGCAAGATTATGTGTTAGTACGTTTGAATGTACTAAGTATGTAGGATGCAATGCAAAAATAGATAGGCATCATAATAAAAATGGATAATAATAAGCAATAGGCATAGTATAACAATATGACATACATGATTAATGCTTAAGTAAAACATGCTTAAGTAACTCATGCTCATATAGGATATCATATGTGTAGAAGAGACCAACAAAGCAATTCAAGGTACAAATTCCTTGGTGGTTGTGTGGTATAAACCCCTCACATGGTTGATGATAATCACACCTTATCAACATGGTGGCGAAGTACAAACCCGTCACATGGTTGATGAGTACCCCCAACATAGTTACCCGGGCTCTTATTCCCGATTAGGTATGGTCTAATGCAACACTTTTATATAGAGTATATCATATACATAGGCTCATTTCATCATCATATAGTCATTCATATCATATCTCATGCTTTAGACCTTCAACTCCTCAAGAAACCGCATCTGGATATTTTACCAAACACTTAGAGGGTGTGTAATGTTAGTATAAAACCATGAAATATGGAGATGAAATCATGCAAGAAAATCTATTGTAAAACATCAATAAACACCTTGCAACACCCTCAAGACATATGCATCAAAACCCTTCATCTAGTCTTACATTAGATCAAAGATTTATAGCTCAAAACATAGCCAAACAGTCACAACTTTACATAGCCTTAACATAGTGTATAGTGAATTTCATAATAATCAAGACCCATTCGTAAATCAACTTTCAAAAATCATGCAATTTAAGTAAAAAGAGACTTGGGTATAATGGGTGAAAGGAACACATGAAAGAAACCCACATACCTTAGCTTAGAGATGAACTTGGTAAAGATTAGAGATGGAGACTTGAATCTTGAAGAAGAACCTTATCTTGGGATGAGGGTTTGGGACTTGAATTTGGGAGTGAAAATATGACCAAGTGTTTGAGGTGAGTATAGGGGAATTTTAGGATGATATGAGGGTGAAATATGGCTAAATATAGACAAAAACACGTTTGGGAACACTTAGGCCCACCAAAAGCCTTGGATCGAGATAGAAATCACTGGCAGCAAAATACACAGGTCTGCGTCTCGTCTGCAATGTGCACCTATCGCGGAGAAACAATTTACACATGTCCATGATGGTTCGCGTCGTGGCACTATCGCCGATCGATTCTGGATAAGAAAATTTATGAAAAATGAAATTGCTAATCGTTTGCTCTTGAATCGGGGTTAGACCCTTTTCCCCTTGATTTTGACCCCATGAAAAAGAATATGATGTCGGACTTTTGAAATGAAAAAGGATTTTGAGATATATGGAATTTAAAATTTTGGGCATTCTGAGGCACATATTCGGGCACTTTTTGGGGTAGTTTCATCTCTTTTGAGTTAACTTTGTCATGGGAGAAGCAATAGAAGAGAACCCATTCACAAACCTCCGATAGTAACCCACTAAGCCCAAGAAGCTCCTAATATCCAACGAGGACAATGGTCTAGGCTAATTTCTAATCAAATCCATCTTCTTAGGATCCACTTTAATACCATCTCCTATACCACATGGCCTAAAAAGGCCACCTTCTTTAACAAAAATTCACATTTCTCATACTTAGCATATAACTTCTCTTCCCTCAATCTTTGCAACACAACCCTCAAATAAGCCCTATGCTCCTTTTCAGCACGAAAATAGATCAAGATATCATCAATGAATACCATAACAAAAAATCAAGGTACGGTTTGAAGACCCTATTCATTAGATTCATGAAGATAGTCGATGCATTAGCCAACCCAAAAGACATCACAACAAACTCAAAATGCCCATACCTTGTCCGAAAAGCCGTCTTAGAAATATCACACTCCCTCACCTTCACTTGATGGTACCCAAACTGAAGATCAATCTTAGAGAAGTGGCTAGCCCCTTGCAATTGGTCAAACAAATCATCAATTCTTAGAAGAGAATATCTATTCTTCATGGTGACCCTTTTAAGTTACTGGTAGTCAATACACATTCTAAGAGACTCATCTTTCTTCTTCACAAATAACACCGGTGCACCCCAAGGTGATTGGCTAGGCCTAATGAAACCCTTCACCACAAGTCCTTCACTTGTTCCTTTAACTCCTTCAACTTTGCCGGGGCCATATGGTAAGGGGGGATAAAAATGGGTTCAGTATCGGGGAGGAGGTGTATCCCAAAACCTATTTCTCTTTCGGGAGGAACACCAAGAAGGTCATTTGGAAAGACATCAAGCAAGTCATTCACAACCGGAACCGACTCTATGGGAAGGACTTTGGGCTCTACATCATTAACCCTCACAAGATGATAAAGGCACCCCTTAGACATCAACTTATGGGCTTTAATGCAAGAGATGAACCTAACCTTGACCACTACATCATTACTCTCCCACTCAAGGACGGATTCATTTTCGAATTGGGAATTTCACCCTATAGGTTCTACAATAAATAGAGGCATAGTATGCATGCAACCAATCCATCCCAAGAATGACATCAAAAATCAACCATATCCAACTCAACAAGATCATAAGGCAACATTTTATGTAATATGCAAATGGGGTAATTTCTATAGACCGTTCTAGCAAAATTTGATGCACCAATAGGAGTAGACACCTCATATGACTCATGCAACAATCAGGCTCAACAATCAGGCTCAACAATCAGGGGGTAACAAAAGAAAGAGTGGCACCCGGATCAATCAATGCGTACACATCAAAATCAAACACTTTCAACATACCGGTAACAACGTCGGGCACCTTATCAACCCTTTGCCTCCCATGCAAAACATAAAATTAATTGTCCCATGGGGCATCATCTTGTCGGCCATATCCACCCAAAGGAACCGCATTGGCACCATGGCCTTGAGGACCAACATCTTTTCCCTTGTTGTGGTCATGAGGGCAATCAACGTTTTTGTGACCCAATTCCCCACAACCATAACATGCATTAGTATCTCTCAAGCATAGGCCCTTATGACCCTTACAACACCTTAGGAACACATTATTATGAACCACAACCCCAGCGCCTTTGGGTCCTTAGAAAGTCATTAGCAAACCCCCTATTAGAAGTATGAGAAGACCCTTGGCATAGATGGAATCGGTCACCCTTCCGACTATGGAACTTTCCCTTAAAATGGGTCCTCCTGGCCTCATGACTCCTCCTCTTTCTCAAATTCTCCTCTTCCATTGGATTGATGTAGGTCATCAAATGGGACAAGTCCATATCACTAATCGACATTACAGACCGATATTCCTCACTCACCAAGTCAAAGCACCCATTATAACTTGTTCATCCTAGACCTTCGGTCGGCCACCAAGTTGGGAGCATATTTAGAGAGTTGAGTAAGCTTGAGGGCATACTGCCTCACATAGAAGATCCTTATTTCAAGTTCATGAACTCCACCAATTTAGCTTCCCTAAGCTCAAGGGGGAAGAATCGATTAAGAAAGGCCACCTTGAACTCCCCCCAAAGCACCACATTGTTGACTCCCTGCTCCTCGTTCCATTGATTAAACCATATTTGTGCCACCCCCTTGAGTTATTAAGTAGTCTAAATCCACTTTCTCCTCTGATCTATCACCCATCATAGCCAAAACCTTATAGACCTCATCAGTGAACTCTTGAGGGTCCTCTTCCACCTTAGACCCATAGAATTCCGGGGGATTATTCCTAATGAAGTCTCTCACTCGAGAAGCCAGTATAGGAGCATTAGGGGCTTGGGCCCCTTGCTTAGTTTTATTAGCCACAACTTGTGCAAGCAAAGTGAGAGCATCCCCAAGCTCTTCATTAGCCGGTTGCTCCTCAGGTATGCGAGCTCTTCTCCCTCTTATTTTAGGCATTATCTAGCATAGCAGAGAACAATTGTTAGGGGGGAAATCATTACTTCAACTCTATAGCATGACTTAGGACATGAAGAAGGGAGACATTTCCTAAAATGCCTTGTAGTCTCCTATTCATAGTTGTGGTGCACAACACAACTACAAATAAGACTCTAATTGACGCAGTGCATTGGACTCCGAGGATCGAACAACCTAGAGCTCTGATATAAGTTTTTCACAGCCCAAGCCTAGGTCCTAGATATGACACGGTGCATAGGGAACCCAAAGGGACCCCAAGAAAGCCTCTTAACATATTATTACACATCCTTTGTCGTGGAAGCAATAGAATACAACAAGTGGTAAATAGGGACAAAAGGGGCTAAGGGCAACTTCCATATCATAATCAACAAGTGTAAAGAGAGAGTCAAAGCTCAAAACATATGCAAACATGTCCAGCACCTCTAAAACTTAGATACTTAGTGGGGGCCAAGACAAGCTACCGGGCTCACCCTCATAGTCAACATACATACAAAAAATGGTAGTCTTAGAACATAGTAGGAGATCATAAGCATCGTCCCCAAAATTGAGGACTCACCAATGAGCTTTAGAGATGTCGTACTAGCCACATGGAGGAGGATGATCAAGCGGTGCTCCGATTTCTACACGGTGACATCATATAAGTATAGAGTATTCGTTAGTATGTTTGAATGTACAAAGTATGTAGGATGCAATACAACAAGAGATAAGAACATAATCAAAATGCATAAGCATAGGTAATGAGTAGCAACAACAATATAGCATGCATGTGAGACGCTATATAGTAAATCATGCTTATATAGGACATAGTACATGTGTAAGAAGAGACCACTATTGTATTGGTGGATCGTCGCACCCTACCACCCTTGGTGATTAAGGTACCAACCCCATTAATTGGTTGGTGGATCATCACACCCTACTACCCTTGGTGATAGAGGTACAAATCCCCCAATATGGTTATCAAGGTATAAACCCCTCGACATGGTTGGTTGATCGTCGCACCTTACCACCCTTTGTGACCGAGGTACAAACTTCCTGATATGGTTATCAAGGTACAAACCCCTCGATATGGTTATCAAGGTATGAACCCTTTGACATAGTTATCAAAGTACAAACCCTCAATATAGTTATTAAGGTACAAACTCTCGGCATAGTTACCTGGCACGCAACCCCTGAGTAAGGCATGGTTACATTCCAACACTATATAGGAGAAAACTATATACATATATTTATTTCATCATCGTATA
>JAPFFP010016916.1:0-16709 GCA_026153255.1 Solanum medicagineum
GAGGTTGCATTCTTGGGTAATATAGTGTCAAGGGATGGTATAAAAGTGGATCCTAAGAAAACTGATGTAATTAGGCATTGGCCTAGACCATTGACCCCGTCGGATATTAGGAGTTTCTTGGGTTTTTGCGGGTTACTATAGAAGATTTGTGAATGGGTTCTCCTCAATTGCTTCCCCAATGAAAAAATTGACTCAAAAGAAGGTTATGTTTGAGTGGACCGACGAATGTGAGAGGAGCTTATAAATATTAAAGGATAGGCTTGTGGCCGCTCCTATAATGTCACTACCGGATGGGCTTGAGGGTTTTGTTGTGTATTGTGATTCATATAGAGTTAGTTTGGGTTGTGTGCTAATGCAAAATGGTAAGTTCATAGCCTATGCCTTTAGGCAACTCAAAGTGCATGAAAGGAACTGCCCTACCCATGATCTTGAATTGGCCACCGTGGTGTCTGCACTAAAGATTTGGCGCCATTATTTGTATGGAGTATATGCTGATGTCTTCACCAATCATAAGAGCCTCCAATATGTCTTCACTCAAAAAGATCTCAACTTGAGAAAAATAAGTTGGCTAGAACTTCTTAAGAACTATGACAAGAGTGTGCATTACCATTCGGGTAAGGCAAATGTTGTGGGGGATGCTCTGAGTCAGGTGTTTATGGGTAGACTAGCTCATGTGGATGGTGGCAATAGGGAGATGGCTAGGGAGGTGCATAGATGAAACGACCCCAAAAAGTGCTTGAAAAAATGCCCCGGAAGTGCCTAAAATCATAATTTCCATATATCAAAAAATCCGTTCGTTGTTTCAAAAGTTCGACTTCATATTCTTGTTTAGGGGGTCAAATTGAGTGGGTAATGGGTCTAACCTGAACTTAGAGCAGCCGTATCAAAATTCAAAAAATCTCAATAAGCACTATTTAGAAGGGTCAACTTTGAAAGGACATATCACTTAGCATACAAATAATTGATTGGCCCACGACCTACCAACCTCAATACTTTTGAAATAGCTTTCTAATGCACTTCGTTTCACCTCATTCGAAGTTCGAATGAAGGGTTTATTCCCATTTTCGTAAAATTCGTTTGTGCAGAAAATGCAGATTTCCAGAGGCGACGCGGACCAGTGTTATTTTGTCCCTGTTTTTTTATTTCGGTCGAACACTTTCAATTCATGGGCTCAAGGGTTCCCATACATGTTTTTACCTATATTTAGCCTTATTTCAGCTCATATCATCCTCAACATTTTCCAATATCCTCTCAAACACTTAGACTCAAATTTCACCCTAAATTCAAGTCCCAAACACAAGTCCAATCTTAAGGATTTCATCAAGGACCTCATTCAAGCTTCAAGTCTATATTAAAGTCTTCTTCAAGAGCCTCTCCAAAGCTGAGGTATGTGGTGTTGAACCATTGGTTCCTTTTAAACCCTTTTTTACTTAATATTGCATGATTTAAGGTTGTTTTTACATGTAGGTCTTGTATATTGAGAAATTTACTGCACAGTAATTTTAGTTCATGAAAGTATGGATGTTTTAGCATGTTTTGAGCTTCAAATCTTAGATCAAAAGTTGGATTTGTTGAGGGGTTTTGATATGAATGTCTTGGGGGTGTTTCAAAGGTATTGATTAAAGGTTTTACCACTGATTTTCCTACATGATTTCATCTCTAAATTGCATGCTCTTTTACCCCCATTACAAAACCCCAAGGTGTTTAACAAAATGTCCGATTATGGTTTCTTGAAGAAATGAAATTCTAAAGCATGAGATATGTTATGATTGACTATATGATGATGAAATGAGCTTATGTACATGATGAATACTATCTAAAGTGTTGTGGTAGACCATTTCCAATTTAGGGGCCTAGTTGAGGGGTCAAAGAATCAACCACTAGGGTGATGGGTGCGATCATCACCAACCCAGTTGAGGGATTGGTTGCTCAACCACTAGGGTGATGGGTGAGATCATCACCAACCCGGTTGAGGGGCTGATTGCTCAACCACTAGGGTGATGGGTGCGATCATCACCAACCTAGTTGAGGGGTTGATATCTCAATCACTAGGGTGATGAGTGTTATCATCACCAATCCCAAGGGGTTTATACCTTGGCAATCTAGCTTGGTCTCCTCTTCACATATGATATTCTATATGAGCATGGTTTACTTAAGCATGTTCTACTTATACATTGATCATACATGTTATATTGTTATATTATGCCTATTGCCTATCGTTATGCATTTTGGATTATGACGCCTATCGATTGTAGCATTGCTTCCCACATACTTAGTACGTTCAAACGTACTAATGCATACTCTTGCCTACATGATATCACCATGTAGGGATCGGAGCTCCTATTGATTATTCTTGTGGCTAGATGGATTATTCAAGTTAGCCTTTGTTGAGTCCTCCATACTGGGGACAAGGACTATTCTCTCTCACTATGTATTGAGATTCCCTTTACTTTATCGTATACTTATAACTACAAGGGTGATCCCAGTTGTATGTCTTGGCCCCCGCCATCATCTATGTAGTAGAGGTATTGTTGGACAAAGCTATGTAATTATGCTATGAGTTGATTCTATTATCTCTTGACTCTGTATTACGACAAGTTATCCCTTATCCTCTTTTTGCCCTTATTTCCATTCTTCAAATGTCATTTAATTATTTTCACGACTAAGGATGTGTAATGATATGCTATGAGGCTTGTTTGGGGTTCCTTCGGTTCCCCATTCGCCGGTCACGTCTAGGCCCTAGGCTTGGGTCATGACAATAGATTGTCTAGATTGAGAGTTAGGTGTAGTTTTTGATGGTTCTAAATCCTCCTTGGTTGATGAGGTGATAGCAAAACAAGATCTAGACTCCTCCTGGCTTGAATTGAAGGCCTTGGTGAAAGAAGGCAAAATAGAGGTTTTGTCCCAAGGTTGAGATGGGGCCCTTAGATACCAAGGTAGGTTATGTATGCCATGTGTTGATGGTTTGAGAGAGAGAATCCTTGATGAGGCCCATAGTTCTTCTTACTCCATCCACTCCGCTTCCACCAAAATGTATAGAGACTTGAGGGATTTGTATTGGTGGGGAGGCATGTAGAGGGACATTGCCAAATTTGTTTCCAGTTGCCATAGTTGTCAACAAGTCAAAGCCAAACATCAAAGGCCGGGTGGCCTAACCCAAGACATAGAGATTCCTACTTGGAAACGGGAGGTGATTAATATGGATTTTGTGGTTGGGATGCCCAAGACTAGAAAAGGTTTTGATTTCATATGGTGGTAGTTGATAGGATGACAAAATTGGCTCACTTTTTACTGGTCAAGACTACGTATAGGGCTGAAGAGTATGCAAGGTTTTATATCCATGAGTTAGTGAGGTTAATGGGGTTCCTTTATCCATTATATCGAAACGGGGTGCACAATTTAGTTCGCACTTTTGGAGGTCTTTTCAATAGGGTCTTGGTACCAAAGTTCACCTTAGTACGGCCTTCCACCCTTAAACGGATGGCCAACCTGAAAGGACAATTCAAACACTTGAGTATATGCTTAAGGCTTGTGTCTTAGTGCTTAAAGGTATTTAGGATGACCATATTCCATTGATTGATTTTGCCTACAACAATAGTTATCACTCTAGCATCGGTATGGCTCCTTTTGAGGCTCTTTATGGGAAACGTTGTAGATCACTGATGGGTTGGTTTGAGGTTGAAGAGGTGCTTTATTGGGACTAGATATGGTTATGGATGCTTTTGAGAAGGTTAGGATGATTAGGGAAAGGTTGAGGACAGCCCAAAATTGACAAAAGTCTTATGTTGATGTAAGAAGAAGAGATCTAGAATTCCAAGTGGGTGATTGGGTCTATTTTAAAGTTTCCCCAATGAAAGGTGTAGTCCTCTCGGTAAAAACGGAAAGTTGAGTCCAAGGTATGTTGGTCCTTATGAGGTGATGAAAAGGGTTGGAAAGGTAGCCTATGTTGAGAAAGTGTGTTGGTGATCCTAATGCCATTGTGCCTCTTGATATTGTGGGTGTTGTTGATGATAACTTGACTTATGGGGAGGTTCTGGTTCAGATCTTAGATTGGCAAGTGAAGAGATTGAGGAACAAAGAGGTGGCATCTATTAAGGTCCTTTGGAGGAACCAACAAGTTGAAAGTGCTACATGGGAGGCCAAAGCAGACATGCAAAAGAGGTATCCTTATCATTTCTACTTCACACAAGCTTAAGGTACTAATCCTAAGTACCATATGTGATTTCAAGTCTTACATTTCAGCCCCTATGTCATTCATATTCATGTTTAAGTTGATAAACTTATGATGATTTTGCACTTATATTTAGAATTTGAAAATGGTGTTTTACATGTTATGTTGCATTTTTGTTGGGGATGATTTGTTCATGATCACTCTTGTCTTGTACGTCTCTTTTACATTCATGGACAAATGTTCCCAAGGGGGAGATATTGAAACGACCCCAAAAAGTGCCCAAAAACGTGCCTCGGAATGCCTAGATTTTTAATTTCCATATATCTTAAAATCCGTGTGCGATATCACAAATCTGACTCTATATTCTTGGTCGGGGGGTCAAAATTAGGGTGAAAAGGGTCTAACCCCGATTTTAGAATAATCGAATCACAATTTCAAATTTCAAAAAAGATCAATTTCCAGAGGCGTTCCGCGACAGCTCCACGACGCGCGTCTATTGCAGAGCAGTGATAATTTTGCCTAGTTTTGTTGTCTCGGTCCAAGACTTTTTAAGTCTTGGGCCTAAGTGTTCCGAAATTTATTTGTAACTATACTTAGGCTTATTTCACCCTCATATCATCCTAAACATTTTCCAATATTCACCAAAACACTTAGCCATATTTTCACTCCAAAATTCAAGACTCAAAAGCCTTATCCCAAGCTAAGGATTATCTTCAAGCTTCAAGCCTCCATTTTCAATCTTCACCAAGAACTTCACCAAAGCTAAGGTATGTGGTGTTGAACCATTGGGTCCGTTCACACATGGTGCCTAAGCTTTCTTTTTACTAATATTGCATAATTTAAAGTTGATTTTACATATGGGTCTTGTATATTGAGAAATTTACTGCACAGTGATTTTAGTTCATGAAAGTATGGTTGTTTTAGCATCTTTTTAGCTCTAAATCTTGGATCTAATGTTAAATTTGATGAGGGGTTTTGATGTGAATGTCTTCGGGGTGTTGCAAGGTTTTGATTGATGGTTTTACTACAAACTTTCTTGCATGATTTCATCTCCAAATTACATGGTCTTTTACCCCCATTACACATCCCGCAAGTGTTTGATAAAATGTCTGTCTAGGGTTTCTTGTGGAAATGAAAGTCCAAAGCGTGATATATGATATGATTGACTATACGATGATGAAATGAGCTTATGTACATGATATATATGTTCTATATAATGTGTTGCACTAGACCATGCCAGGTCTGGGGGTATGGGAGCCCGGATAACGATGTGAGGGGTATGTACCTCGCCACCAGGTTGTCCAGGTGTGAATGGCATCAACCATGTGAGAAGTATGTACCTTGCCACCAGGGTGTCCAAGTGTGAATGGCATCAACCATGTGAGAGGTATGTACCTTGCCACCAGGGTGTTTAGGTGTGAATGGCATCTGCCAACCAAAGTTGGGATTCTAGCTTAGTCTCTTCTACACATATGATATCCGATATAAGCATGAGCTACTTAAGCATGTTTTACTTAGCATTGATCATACATGTCATATTATTATACTATGCCTATTATCTAATGTATGCATTTTGAGTAAGATGTCTATCTATTGTTGCATTGCATCCCACATACTTAGTACATTCAAACGTACTAACGCATACTCTTACCTACATGATATCACCATGTAGGAATCGGTGCTCAAGTTGATCACTCTCCTCCTTCACGTGGCTAGATCGGTTCTACTCAAAGCTAGTTGGTGAGTCCTCTACTTCGAGTACCTTAGGTTATGTTGCTATTATCTATTATTGAGACACTTTCTTATGTTCTATTTTGACTATGAGGGTGAGCCTAGTTACTTTGTCTTGGCCCCCGCTCTATCTATGTATTTAGATGTGTTTGTGGGACAAGATATGTATCTATATTATGAACTTTGACTCTTGTCTCTTGATTGCAATTTTTCCGCAAGCTTTCCCTTAGCCTGATTACCCCTATTCCTACTCTATATAACTTTTATATGCTTTCGCGACCAAGGATGTGTAATGAAAAGTTAAAAGGCTTGTTTGGGTTCCTTCGGGTTCCCAATTCGTCGTGTCAGGTATAGGCCCTAGGCTCGGGTCATGACACCTTCAGGGTCCATGTGGTGCTATACGGACTATGTGGAGCCTTCTTGTAGTGGCCCTTGGCCTTGTGTAAGAGTGTGAGGACCTTAATCTGGAGGGTAGGACCAAGGCATACCACACATGGACTCCACACAATTTGTTTGAGGCCATACGAACTGTAAACAAACTATGTGGTGGACTGTATGGTAGGCTTGGGCTAGAGACTCCACAGTTTTGAGCCTAAGGCAAGTCACACGGCCCATCTCTCATATCATATGGTGCTTCACGATCCGTGAGGCCCTTTTTGTATAGCTGCCGGAGTAAACATTTTTAAGTATTAGATCACCATCTCAGAACTTCGTCGTGGAGAATTTTCTAAGTGAGGTAGTACGGAGGATACATGGACAGTGTGGCTTGGTACAGTTTGTATAACCCTTTTGTATGGGCTCTTACATTGAATTTTTCTAAGTATGGGATTTTCGTCTCGAACATTTGTCCAGTGAACATTTTCTGGGTGTTGGACAACGGGCAAGTATACGGTCTGTATAGTGCTTCACGGACCATATATCCCCTCCCTGAGACCTTGACTTCAATTTTTCTACTAGTTTCATTAATGGCATTTTCATAATTATGATTTATAATAAGGATCTTTTGTGACTTTCTATGCTATCTAAAGACATTCAAATGACCTATACTTTATTCCTCTCATTCAAATTCATCCTAACACTTAGAATTACATTAAACTCTCCTTAAGAACTCTCTCAAAGGCTCTTGTGAAGACTAAGCTTGGAAATCAAGGGAAAACTCCTTTCTTCATCAAACATCTTCTCGAATCTTATTCATTAGCTAAGGTATGTTGAATTTATTCGAGGTCCCTTTCATCCAAGAAAACCCTAACTCTTTTCACTTGATTTTGCATGAAATATTGTTTACTTTAAGTATGGGGTTTGAAAATTATGGTTTAATAAATTCAATTGAAGTATGGGTTATGCTTATTTGTTGATTCAAAGTTGATTTAAGCCCTAACATGTTGAATTACATGAGTATTATGAAGATTTGATCATGTGTTGTCCCTTTAAAGTTTGATCTATGCATGGATAATCAATATTATGATTTGAGTGTGGATTTTACTTATGAGGTTACTTGAATTTCATCTTATATTGTAGATTTTATATTTAATCTATATTACGTATTGCTATTCACTTATCACTCATAGCATATGCATTTATGAGCATTAGATTTTGGTGAAAATGAAATAGTAGGTTAAGCTCACATATGTTTCAAAAATGAATTGGTGTCTTAAGCTCACTCATATAGTTATGACAAGAATGTGATCACATAAATGTCTATCTCGTTGAGCATATTAGGTGTTTACACCTTATTTGATAATGTGAATGGGCTATTTCTATGCATGAAAAGTATGATATAAAATGTGATTTGGCATTTTACCCCAAGTTTGAGTTATTAAGAATGATGGTTGGCATTTAAGCCCAAGTGTGCATTGAAATGATTTGATAAGACTTGCATCTTTTTAACTCATGTATACGTATATGTATTCTTGTGGAATGATAATTTAGCACCGCTGGATTTGGGGTGTTAGGGCCCTCTCCCTTTCCTTGAACTATGTGCCAACATAGGTATATGTTTATGAAAATTCTATTTGAAATGGAGGTGCCCGTAAGGAAGGTTAACTCTCAAAAATGGGGTACCCCAAAGGAGAAGTATGATATGATATGATGTGAAAATCCTATACAAAATGGGAGTGCCCATAAGGAAGGTTGCTTCCCCAAAATGGGAGTGCCCGTAAGGTGAAGTATAGTTTACCTTTGGCAAGTAAACCACCTTTTTACCGATGAAGGGATTACATTGGGATTCCAAGTAATAGCTCAGTTGGTCTTATCTATGTTGGTTAACATTATATCCCCACTTTATATAAGCGTTAGTGAATTTCATGCATCATGAATTTCAAGGCATATTGTTATACTAATTTTCTTTAGATATATGCTTCTTTCTACATTATATACCCTAGTCATCTAGCATTGAATGCAGGTTTGGTAAGTCATTTACATTGTATCCCCACATAATTAGTACATTCAAATGTACTAACGCATACTTTTTCCTACATGATCTAACCATGTAGGGACCACGGACTACCTTCATCCACCGTACGACGATTAGCTTGGATCTTAGATTTGCATGTTGTGGTGAGCCCTATCTTCCAACGATAAACCACTATTCCTCTACCTATGGTGCTTTTATTTATGTTAATTACTTTGAGGGTGAGCCCGGGAAATGTCTTGCCCCCATCCTATCTTATGACTAGAGGCATTATTGGATATCTTGTAAACTCTTTTACGTTTATATGCTTGGTCTTGTATTTGGAGAAAATGTTTATGGTTATAGCCATCTATTGGATATCGTCATGTGGATTGACTATGAGTATCCTGATGTGATTATACGTTGTGATGTGAATGATCCTAAGTCCCGAATATCCCCCATAAAGTGAGTCATACTTACCTGCCCTCAGTATTTATGTGCTATGTGTTCGTGAATCCATTTTACTCTCTTTCCCTATGGTATCCCCAGTAGCATAAGTCATATTTTCATGTACCTCAGAACTATATGTTTATCATTTATGCTTTCAAACTAGTGACGTGAATATGGATACTTTAAGGCTTGTTTGGGGACTCTTGGGTTCCCATTCGCCATGTCACTCCTAGACCCTAGGTCTGGGTCATGACAAGCTTAGTATTAGAGTAATAGATTTGTAAATGATCCTTGGAGTTCGACATGCCACATCGAATAGAGTCTTATTCATAAGTATGAAGTGCACCATGCCTATGAGTGGGAGGCTATGATGGCGCTCTAGGAATTGCCTCACTGCCTCATGTCTTATGTCATGCTTTGGACCGTATGTTTGGTTTCTTATCCTGATGGTATCCTTGCTACATTACACTAGATGCCTCCACAAAGAGCTCCCCTACCAAGATCGTCCCCGGCTAGTAAAGACCAAGTTCCCCAAGGACCTATGGAAGAGACTATCTGTAATGGTGAATTTTATACGACCTTTGTTATGCTTGTAAAGGTGTTTACTACTCAGACTAGGTAGGCTAATATTTCTTGGGATCCCTCTCCAGCTTCTAAGGTTAGAAATTTCACTCGGATGAACCCTCTAGAGTTCTATGGGTCGAAGGCCGACGAGGATGCTCAACAGTTCATTGATAAGCTCACTAAAGTGTTGACTGTTGTGGGAGTCACTTTTGAGGAGAAAGCTGAGTTGGCTGCTTATCAGTTGAAAGATGTGACTTAACTGTGGTACACTTAATGGTTGATAGAGAGGGTATGTGGCAATGTTGTTAATCGGGAGGAGTTCAAGTTTGCATTTCTGGACTGTTTCCTCCCCTTTGGACTTAGGGAAGCCAAGATGACTGAGTTTATCAATCTCAAACAGGGTGGTATGAGTTTGAGGGACTATGCCTTCAAGTTCACTAAGCTCTCCGATTATGCTCCTATGCTTGTGGCTGACCCCCGTGAAAGAATGCACAAGTTCATTTTTGGTATCTCTGGTTTGGTTGTGAAGGAATGTCGTATGGCTATGCATATTTAGGATATAGACATCTACGTCTCATGACATATGTTGAACAGATTGAGGGAGAAAAGCTCAAGGAGAAGAGGTTGTATAATTCTAAGAGGGCCCGTTATGAAGGTGGGTTCTCTAACTCTAAAGGTTATGGTTATAGTCACTTCCAACAGGGCCAATGTTCTAATTCTCGGGTCGCTAATGCTATTGTACTTCCCCCTAAAGCAAAAGTTGTAGGTTGGCCAATGCCTCCCCCATGTGCTACTTGTGGGAAGAATCAGTCGGGTACTTGTTGGAACAATTGGGATGCATGTTTTGGGTGTGGTGATAAGAACAACAAGATTTTTTATTGACCAAAGGTTGCTCGGAGGGGTCAAGGTCAAGTTTATCAAGGTGCAAGGGCCAGCAAAGAGCTTCACAAGGTGATGCACCAAGAAACAACAGGTTTTATTCTCTTCATTCTTGATAGGAAATTGAGGAGACTTTGGATATTATGACTAGTATGTTAGAAGTCTTT
The DNA here is from genome assembly GCA_026153255.1 of Solanum medicagineum. NCBI lineage: Eukaryota > Viridiplantae > Streptophyta > Magnoliopsida > Solanales > Solanaceae > Solanum > Solanum medicagineum. The sequence continues at coordinate 10,352 of JAPFFP010016916.1, forward strand.
GATTTTGATGTTTATGCATTGCTTGATCCGGATGCTAATTTATCTTTTATGACTCCTCTGTTGGCTGTTAAGTTTTGGTTTGAGTCCCTAAATTCTAAGGGACCCATTCCAATTTATACTCCCGTGGGTGAACCTATTGTTGCTCAAAGAGTTTATCGGGGTTGTCCTATTTTTGTTTTGCATAAGGTATTCCCATGTGATCTTGTAGAGCTTGAGGGGTTTTATTTTGATGTAATTCTCGGGATGGATTGGTTTTGATGCTTTATATGCCTCTATAGATTGTGCAACCTTAAAGTCAAGTTCCAATTTCTGAATGAGCCCATTCTTGAATGGAAGGTTAGCGACTTCACTATTAAAGTTTGGTTAGTTTCTTACCTTAAGGGTCGAAAGTTGTTTTCCAAGGGGTGTATCTATCATATTGTGAGTGTCAAAGATGTGGAGTCCGAGTCACCTACTTTTGAATCGGTTTCGGTAGTAAATGAGTTTCCAACTGTGTTCCCTAAAGACTTTCCTAGTATTCCTCCCGAAAGAGAAGTAGACTTTGGCATAGATCTTCTCCTAGATACTCAACCTATCTCTATTCCTCCTTATCATGTGGCACCGACTAAGTTGAAGGAGTTGAAGGATCAGCTAAAGGACCTTTTGGAGAAAGGATTTATTAGGCCAAGTATATCTCCAAGGGGTGCTCCGGTGTTATTCATAAGAAAGAAATATGGATCTCTTTGGACGTATGTTGATTATAGGCAATTGAATAAGGTGACCATCAAGAATAAGTACCCGTAGCCAAGAATCAATGACTTCTTTGATCCACTTCAAGGGGTTACCCATTTCATAAAGATTGACCTCATGATTATCATCAATTGAAGGTTAGGGAGTGTGACATTCCCAAGATAGCTTTTCGGACTAGGTATGGGCATTTTGAATTTATGGTGATGTCATTTGGATTGAATAATGCTTCGGCTATGTTTACGGATCTTATGAATCGGGTGTTCAAGCCTTTTCTTGATAGTTTCATGGTTGTCTTCATCGATGATATGCTTATTATTCCTGACGTGAATGGGAGCTTATAGATCATTTGAGGTTAGTTCTAAGTTTAGAAAAATGTGAGTTTTGGTTGGGTGAGGTAGCCTTTCTTGGTCATGTGGTGTCCAGTGATGGTATTAAGATTGACCCAAAGAAAACTGAGGCCGTAAAGAATTGGCCTAGACCATTGAATCCTTCAGATATTCGAAGTTTTCTTTGATTGGTTGGTTATTATAGAAGGTTCATTGAAGGATTCTCATCAATTGTATCTCCATTGACCAAGTTGACTCAAAATAAGGCTAAGTTTGTATGGTTAGATGAATGTGAGAAGAGTTTTAAGACTTTGAAGGATCGGCTTGCATCGGCTCCTATTTTGACTTTTCCAGATGGGTTTGTGGTGTATTGTGATGCTTCTCGAATTGGGTTGGGTTGTGCACTTATGCAACATGGTAAGGTGATAGCTTATGTGTCAAGGCAATTGAAGGTTCATGAGCATAATTACCCAACTCATGATCTTGAGTTAGCGGCGGTGGTTTTTGCCTTGAAGATTTGGATACATTGTATGGGGTACATGTTGATGTTTTCACTGACCACAAGAGCTTGCAATATGTGTTCACTCAAAGGGATCTCAACTTAAGGCAAATGAGGTGGTTGGACCTTCTAAAGGATTATGACATAAGTGTACAATATCATCCTGACAAGGCAAATATTGTAGTTGATGCTCTTAGTAGGCTATCTATGGGAAGTGTGGCTTATGTTGATGAGGGGAAGAAGGAGTTGGCAAGGGATGTTCACCTTTTAGCTAGGTTGGGTGTTAGGTTGGTGGACTCTAATGATGGTGCTAGTCATGTTCAAAATGAGGCCGAATCTTCTATGATTGTTAATGTTAAGGCTACGAAGATCTAGATTCGTCATTGATTGAGTTGAAGAAATTAGTTACCCAAAAGATGTTAGAGGTTTTCTCCCAAGGGGGAGATGGTGTGCTTTGGTATAAAGATCGGTTATGCATTCTGAATGTGGATGATTTTAGGAGAGTGATCATGATGAGTGAAGCCCATAACTCCCATTATTCTATTCACTCGGGATCTACTAAGATGTATCGCGATTTGAGGGAGTGTATTGGTGGCATGGTATGAAGATGGATATAGCTAAGTTTGTATCTGAATGCCCTAATTGTCAACAAGTGAAGATAGAGCACCAAAGGCCCGGTGGTTTGGCCCAAGATATTGAAATTCATACTTGGAAGTGGAGATATGAACATAGATTTTGTGGTTGACTTGCCTCATACCCGAAGGCAATTTGACTCCATTTGGATTATCATTGACCGGATGACTAGGTCGTCTCATTTCCTACCAGTCAAGACTACCTTTAGTATCGAAGATTATGCAAGGTTGTAGATCCATGAGTTGGTAGGGTGGCATGATGTACCTAGGTCTATCATATTGGATCGTGGAACCTAATTTCCTTCTTATTTTTGGAGGTCGTTTCATAGAGGACTTGATACTAAGGTGAAGTTGAGTACCGCCTTTCATCTTCAAATTGATGGACAAGCTGAGAGGACAATTCAAACTTTAGAGGACATGTTTAGGGCTTGTGTTTGGAATTCAAATGTAATTGGGATGATCATCTTCCACTCATTGATTTTGCTTATAATAATAGCTTTCATGCTAGCATTGGTATGGCACTGTTTGAAGCTTTGTATGTTAGGAAGTGCAGATCTCCGATGGGGTGGTTTGAGTTGGGAGAAATGGTTTTGAATGGCTTGGATTTGGTGTTGGAAGCTATGGAGAAGGTGAAGTTGATTAGAGAGAGCTTGAAGATGGCCCAAAGTTGCCAAAAGTATTATTCGGATATTAGGAAGAGTGACCTTGAGTTTCATGTTGATGATTGGGTTTATGTGAAAGTCTCACCTATGAAAGGTGTGATGCATTTTGGGGAGAAGGGCAAGTTAAGTCCCCGGTGTGTAGGTCCTTAAGAGATTGTTGAGTAGATTGGGAATATGGCTTATAGGTTGGTGTTGCCTCTAGATTTGAGTTTTATTCACCTGATTTTCCATGCGTCTATGCCGAGAAAGTTGGTTGGTGATCCTTGTGCTATTGTGCCTTCGAAAGGTGTGGAGGTTGAGGAGAACTTTTCTTATGAGGAAGTTTCAATTGAGATTTTGGATAGGCAAGTGAAGCGGCTTCGTAACAAGGATGTGGCTTCGGTTAAGGTGCTTTGGAGGAATCAACATATGTAGAGTGCAACATGGGAGGCAGAATTGGACAAGATTAAATGATATCCCCATCTTTTCCCATCTACTCAAGCCTAAGGTATTAGATTCCTTCTTTTCCAAGTGGTCCCAATTCTTTCACTCTTGAGCTTCACGACATGACATACATTCATATGCACAAAAATGGTCTTTAAGATGTTTTGAAAGATTTGACTACGTATAGGTATGAGTTTTAATGACTTTATGATTTTTCATGTAACACCTCTCACGCGCCTCAGAAAAATACCTTATAGTGTATTGCTTGAATATCTCAAAAGTCTGTGTATAATTTCGCAAAATCTGACTTCATATTCTTTTTCAGGAGGCAAAATTGAGTAGGAAAGGGGTGGTATTCGACTTAGGGGCTGAACCAGAAAGGCTATGCGACAAGTCCGCATCGTGGACTTGTTGCACACTAGTGCAAAAATGGCTTCAACCATTCTTGGGACAAAATAGGGAAAACATTGAACTTTGTGCTAAAATGTACTAGTCCGCTGCAAGTTTGTGTCGCGGACTTATCGTGGACTAGTTCAACACGTTCTAATTTTCTGATTTCACTTAAAGAAAATTGGGTAATAACCTAATGCCTATATATATAGGAATACCTTACTCTTCATCCATTTTCAAGCCCTAGAACACTCTAAAACCCTCCCAAAGTCCTTCTAATTCCTAGTAATACCCTTATCAAAATTCAAGAGTCTCAAGAACTTGCTTTGAATTTCAAGAACCCAATTGAAGCCTCAAGTTTTCTTCAAGAAAGGCTCAAGTAAAGGTATGTGGGTCTTCATCCATGTGTCCTTTCACCCATGGAGCCCAACTCTCTTTTTTATGAAATTTCGTGATTTTAAAGTTGAATAGTTTATGGTAATTCCTATTATGCATTGTACATATGATTTAAGTTTGAATTCTTCAAGTAATGGTTTTATTATGGTTAAACACCATTGGAGTTTGATATTGTGATGGATTTTATGATATTAAAGTTATGTACTCTATGATGCTATGAAAAGCTATGAAAAATCTTGTGGATTTCAGTTGGATTTCATGATACCTATAATGAGGGTTTTACTATAATGTTGGTGGGTGGATTTGAATGACTTCAAAATGAATTGATTTTACTCCTCTCTTATCTTATACTCTTAAATTGTGTGATTTTAAGCATATGTATATATACCAACCATGTTTGGCTAAATTTACATGATAAGGATTCTTATGTTGATGAAAGACTATTGCATGTTTTGCAAACAAGTATTTTATGATAAATTATGGGCTCCTAAGCATGTATTAAACTCCTAAAAAATTCCTATTATTTGTAAGTAAAATGTTGATCCCTCATACTATATTCTACCCTCTTGTGAGTGAATAATGTTTACATAAAGAGCTTAATCATGCTAACTATTTTAACCTTGTGTACAAACTAAAGCTCACTAGAAGGGGTCAAGCATATTACAATCTCTACCCTCATGTGAAATGCAATGCCTAATAGAAAGGGTCAAGTCCATGAAATATTTGTACCATCTAGTATAAGGTATATGCCCATATGTAGGGGTCAAGTATTTGAATGAGTTGATCATGCCATATTATCATGTTTTAACAAGTCATTCAAGTTATGATTAAATTCATAATTATGTCAAGTATTCCATGGAATTAGACTTAGCACCGAAAGAGGCTTAAGGTGGGGCTCGAACCAAGGGGTCCTTGTATACAATCTTGATCTCTTAACTATGTGCCACCATAGGTTTATATTATTTCCCTAAATGTGTTTTACTAGTGGATCAAACGCTAGGACAAGTTCTCTACTTTGTGGGGTCATGCTTGGTTTACCTTGGCAAGTTGATCACTACTTTTTTGGTGAGGAGACAGACATCAGGATTCCAAGAAATAGCTCGCTTGGTCTTATATCTCAGTTAGGGTCTCTTCCTATATATGTATGATATATTATGCAAGTTTTACTATCTCCATGCATGTTTTAATTTAAGCATTGAGCTTATGTCTATTGATCATGAATACACATCTTGATTATCATGGAATATGTCCTTTGTTGCATTGCACCCTGCATAATTAGTACATGCCAAGTACTAACGCATACTTTTTACCTATGTGATTTAACCATGCAGGGATCAGAGCTGCAATTCATCCTTCTCCTCCTGGCTAGACGGCTTGTTTGAAGATTGCTATTGGTGAGTCCATTTCAGGGATAACAACCACTTTCCTTTCATGCTTTGTTAAGACTAATGTACTTATGGATATTTATCTTTTGAAGGTGAGCTCGGGAGATGTCTTGGCCCCCATTCCACTCAAATTAGAGGTATCGTTGGATATATGGCTATGTATGTCATGATCTTGACTTCACTATGTTTATTGAAACGCCCCACATGTTGTTCGGAAAGCTCCATAATTGTAATTTTCATATATCTCAAAATCTGTGCATGATTTCAAAAGTCCGACTACATAACCTAGATCGGGGGGAAAAATTGAATGGGAAATGTGTATATCCAGATTTTAGAAGACTCGTAGTGAAAAAATAACTTTCGCTAATTTTTGAATTCCAGTGGTTGTCCGTGCCCTGGCCGCGATGCGCCAGGGGCGCGGACTTGTGTAAACTGTGGTCCTCGTCTGGTTCCCGTCGCGCCAAGGTCGCGAACTAATGCAACATTTTCCTTGATTTTCCTATTTTGCCCAAGGGCATTGGGGTCATAGCCCAATGCCTATTTAAATATATAATCTCCCATACTTAGCCATTTTTCAACTCTATCTCACAAACCATCTCAAAAACCCCTCCAAGACTTCATCAAATTTCTCATTCAAATTCAAGGATTTCAAGCTCAATTTTTGGAACTCAAGGACCCAATCCAAACTTCAAGTTTCCTTCAAGCTCATCTAAAGAAAACCCAAGTTTAAGATATGTGGTGTTCATCCATGGGTCCTTTCACCCATGGAGCCCAACCTTCTCTTTTTATGAAAATTGCATAATTTCAAGTTGTATTACCTATGGGTATCTCTTACTATGAATTTTTGAATGAAAGTTATGTTGGGGTTTTTTCAAGTATTGTTGATTATGCATGAATATCTATTTTAAGTTTATAC
>JAPFFP010016927.1:0-16708 GCA_026153255.1 Solanum medicagineum
GCTGCGTACATCCGACCTCCCCTCACCCTGCAATGAGCGGGAGCCTTTTGAGGCACTGGGGTATGTTGATGTTGATGACTTAGCAGGTGTGGTGCTAGGTCAAAACCATGCAATTCAAGAGTGAAATCATGCAAGAAAATCCATTGTAGAACCATCAATCAACACCTTGCAACACCCTCAAGCAATATACATCAAAATCCCTCATCAAATCTTACAATAGATCTAAGACTTGTAGCTCAAAACATAGCAAAACTGTCACAATTTCATATAGCTTTAACATAGTTCTTAGACAAGTTCATACTAGTAGATCTATTTGTAAAATCAACTTTAAATCATACAAATTGAGTAAAGAGGAGACTAGGGCACCATTGGTGAAAGGACCTAATGGTTGAAACCCACATACCTTAGCTTTGGAGAAACACTTGGTGAAGATTGAAAATGGAGGCTTGAAGCTTGACGGAAATCCTTAGATCCGTAAGAGGTTCTGAGATTTGAATTTAGGAATGAAAAATATGGTTAAGTATTTTAGTGAGTATTTGGGAATGTTTAGGATGATATGAGGGTGAAATATGGCTAAGTATAGGTAAATACACATTTGGGAACACTGACGTCCAAGACTTAAAAGTCTTGGACCGAGTACCAAAAAACTAGTCCCAAAAATAAGCACCTGCATGTCGCGTAAGCGGCGCACTTTGCTCACTGGAATTTGATATTTAGTAGTTCCGTATTTTGATACGGTTGCTCTAAAATCAGGGTTTGACCATTTCCCCTTAATCTTGACCCCCTAAACAAGAAAAAGGAGTCGGATTTTCGATATCACACACGGATTTTGAGATATATAGAAATTACATTTTAGATACTTCTGAGGCACATTTTTTAGTACTTTTTGGGGTCATTCAATATCTCCCCCTTGGGAACATTCATCCTCGAATGTAAAAGAAATGTACATGAGAAAAGTTATCATAAACAAATCAGCCCCAATGAGAATGCAACATTACATTTAAAACACCATTTTCAAAATTTCAACATAAGTGTAAAATCATCATAAATTTGCCAACTTAAACTTGAATGCATATGAATGACATAGGGGCTGAAGTATAAGACTTGCAATCATATAGGGGACTTGGAATTAGTACCTTAGGCTTTAGTGGAGTGGAAAAGATGAGGATACCGCTTTTGCATGTCTGCATCAGCCTCCCATGTAGCACCTTCGACTTGTTGGTTCCTCCATAAGACCATAACGGATGCCACCTACTTGTTCCTCAATCTCTTGCTTACCTATCCAAAATCTAAACCGGAACCTCCTCATAAGTTAAATTATCCTCAACAAACCCCCACAACATCAAGAGGCACAATAGCATTAGGATCATCCACACATTTCCTCAACATAGAGACATGGAACACAGGATGAACCAAATCCACTTCACTAGGCAACTTCAACTCATAAACTACCTTGCCAACCCTCTTTATCACCTAATAAGGACCAATATACCTTAGACTCAACTTATCCTTTTTACCAAAGCGAACTACACCTTTCATTAGAGAGACTTTCAAATAAACACAATCACCCACTTTGAATTCAAGGGCTCTTCTTCTCACATTAGCATATTTTTGACAACTTTGGGTTGTTTTCAACCTTTCCCTAATCATCATAACCTTTTCAAGAGCCTCCATAACCAGATCCAGTCCCAATAAAGCCACCTCTCCAACCTCAAACCACCCAACCGGTGATCTACACCACCTACCATAGGGGGCCTCAAAAGGAGCCATACCAATGCTAGAATGATATGTCTTGTTGTAGGCGAACTCAATCAATGGAAGATGGCCATCCCAATTACCCTTAACCTCCATGACACAAGCCCTAACCATATCCTCAAGGGTTTGGATGGTCCTCTCGGCTTGGCCATCCGTTTGAGGGTGAAAGGCCATAGAAAACTTCACTGCAGTACCAAGACCCCTTTGGAAAGATCTCCAAAAATATGAAGTAAATTGTGCACCACAATCCGATATGACGGACAAAGGAAACCCATGCAACCTCACTAACTCATGCATGTACAACCTTGCATAATCTTCAGCCTCATATGTGGTCTTAACTGGTAGAAAGTGAGCCGATTTTGTCATCCTATCAACCATAACCAAATGGAGTCAATACCTTTCCTACTCTTGGGCAACCCAACCACAAAGTCCATATTGATCACCTCCCGCTTCCAAGTAGGAATCTCTATGTCTTGGGTTAGGACACACGACCTTTGATGTTCGGCTTTGACTTGTTGATAACTATGGCAACCGAAAACAAATTTGGCAATATACCTCTTCATACCTCCCCCCAATACACATCCCTCAAGTCTCTATACATTTTGGTGGAATTGTGGTGGATAGAATAAGAAGAATTATGGGCCTTATCAAGGATTTTCTCCCTCAAACCACCAACCTAAGGTACACACAACCTACCTTGGTATCTAAAGGCACCATCTCCCCCTTTGGGAGAAAACATCCATATTGCCCTCTTTCACCAAGGCCTTCAATTCAAGCAAGGAGGAGTCAAGATCTTGTTTTACTATCACCTCATCAACCAAGGAAGACTTAGAACCATCAACAATAACAACATCATTATCCACTCTTCTAACCTGACCCCCAATCTAGCTAATTGATGCACCTCCCTAGCCATCTCCTTATCACCACCGTCAACATGATCTAGGCTACCCATAGACACCCAACTCAAAGCATCCGTCATAATATTTGCCTTACCGGGATGGTAATGCACATTCATGTCATAGTCTTTAAGAAGTTCTAGCCACCTTCTTTACCTCAAGTTGAGATCTTTTTGAGTGAAAACATATTGGAGGCTCTTATGATTGGTGAACACATCAACATGCACCCCATACAAATAATGACATGAAATCTTTAATGCAAACACCACGACAGCCAATTCAAGATCAGGAGTAGGGTAGTTCCTTTCATGCACCTTGAGTTTCCTTGAAGAATAGGCTATCACCTTACCATTTTGCATCAAAACAAAACCCAAGCCAACCCGGGAAGCATCACACTTCACCACAATCCCTTCTAGCCCTTCTAACCGGGACAATATAGGAGCGGACACAAGTCTATCTTTCAGTGTTTAGAAACTCCTCTCACACTCATTGGTCCTTATAAACTTAATCTTCTTTTGAGTCAACTTTTTCATAGGGGAAACAATGGAGGAGAACCCATTCACCAACCTTCTATAATAATCTGCTAGGCCCAAGATGCTCCTAATATCCATCGGGATTAAGGTCTAGGCCAATTTCTACTCACATCGGTCTTCTTAGGATCCACTTTAATACCATCCCCTGACACCACATGTCCTAGGAATGCAACCTCCATCAACCAAAATTCGCACTTTTCATACTTAGCATACAATTTCTTCTCCCTCAATCTTTGCAACACAACCCTCAAATGACCCATATGCTCCTCCTTACTATGTGAATATATCAAAATATCATCAATGAAGACCACAACGAAGGAATCAAGGTAGGGGTTGAAGACCCTATTCATTAGATCCATGAAGATAGCTGGTGCATTCGTCAACCCAAAAGACATCACCACAAACTCATAATGCCCATATTTAGTCCGGATGGCCATCTTGGGAATATCACACTCCCTCACCCTCACTCGATGATACCTGGACCAAAGATCAATCTTAGAGAAAAAGCTAGCCCCTTGCAATTGGTCAAACAAATCATCAATTCTTGGAAGAGGATATCTATTCTTGATGGTGACTCATTGAGTTGCCGATCGTCAATGCACATTCTAAGTGACCAATCCTTCTTCTTTACAAACAACACTGGTGTACCCCAAGGTGATTGGCTAGGCCTAATAAATCCCTTCTCCAACAAATCTTTTAATTATTCCTTTAACTCCTTCAACTCTGTCGGGGCCTTACAGTAAGGGGAAATGGAGATAGGTCGAGTATCGGGAAGGAGATCTATACCAAAATCTATCTCCCTTTCGGGAGAGACATCGGAAAGGTCATTTGGAAAGACATCAAGGAACTCATTTACAACCGGGACCGACTCTAAGGGAAGGACTTTAGACTCCACATCCTTAACCCTCACAAAATGGTAAAGGCACCCCTTAGAGATCAACTTATGGGCTTTAATGCAAGAGATGAATCTCCCCTTGACCACCATATCTTGACTTTTCCACTCAAAGACGGGTTCGTTTGGAAATTGGAATTTGACCCTGTGAGTTCTACAATCAATAGAAGCATAGTAGGCATGCAACCAATCTATCCTAAGAATGACATCAAAATCAACCATGTCTAATTCAACAAGATCACAAGGCAACAATTTATGCAAAATGCAAATAGGACAACATCTATAAACTTTCTTGGCAACAATAGATCCACCAATAAGAATAGACACTTCATATGACTCATGTAATAACTCGAGTTTAACATGGAACTTTTTAGCAACAAAAGGGGTAACAAAAGAAAGAGTGGCACCCAGATCAATCAAAGCATACACATCAAAGTCAAAGATTTTCAACATACCAGTAATAACATCGGGAACCTCATCAACCCCTTACCTCCCATGTAGAGCATAGAACCGATTGTGCCTTGGGGAACCACCTTGTTGACTACCGCTACCCAAAGGAACCGCATTTGCACCTCGCGGATGCACCTCCTTGCCCTTGTTGCGACTTCGTGGGCAATCCATCATCTTATGCCCTACTCCTCATAAGCATAGCAAGCACCAATATCCTCAAGCATGGGCCACCATGACCCTTACCACATTTCAGACACATACCTTTAGGAACCATACCTCTAACACCTTGAGCCCTTAGGAAGTCATTAGCAACCCCTCTATTAGCAACATGAGAGGACTTTTGGCCTTGAAGGAACCAACCCCTCTTAGGAATTTAGAACCTACCCTTAAAATGGGCCTTCTTAGCCTCATGACCCCTCCTCTTCTTAAACTTTTCCTCCTCTATTTGTTCGGCATATGTCATCAACCGAGACAAATGCATGTCACCAATTAGCATGGCAAACCGGTAGTCCTCACTCACCAAGTCGGGGACACCATTACAAACTTGTTCATCCTAGTCCTTGCATTGGGACACCAATTGAGGAGCATATTTCATTAGTTGGGTGAACTTGAGGGCATACTCCCTCACACTTATAGCACCTTGTTTCAAGTTCATGAACTCCACCAACTTAGCCTCCCAAAGCTCAAGAGGGAAGAACCGATGAAGAAAAGCCACTTTGAACTCCTCCCAAAGCACCACATTACCATTTCCCTTCTCCCCCTTCCATTGATCATACCATATTTGAGTTACCCCTTTTAGTTGGTACGCCGCCAACTCCGCCTTTTCATTCGGCCTAATAACCATGATAGCCAAAATCTTATAGACCTCATCAATGAACTCTTATGGATCTTCATCCACCCTTGACCCATAGAACACTGGAGGATTCATGCTTATGAAGTCTCTTACCCTAGCTCCCGGGGTAGTAGCATGAGGGGCTTGGGCGCCTTGGTTGATTTGATTGGCTACAACTTGGGCAAGCATAGTGAGAGCATCTTGGAGCTCACCATTAGTAGGTTGCTCCTTGAGAGTTTGGGCCCTTCTTCCTCGAGTGTTAGGCATGATCTAGCATAACAAACAACAATTGTTAGGGGAAAAAAACCTACTACAACTCTATAGGACGACTTAGAATAGAAGAAGGGAAACATTTCCTAAAACGCCTCATAGCTTCCTATTCATAGTCATGGCGCACTTCACAACCATAAATAGGACTCTAATCGATAAGGTGTGTTGGACGCCAAGATCTAACAACCTAGTGCTCTGATTCCATCATTGTCATGACCTAATACTAGGGCCTAGACGTGACCGGCGAATGGGAAACTCAAAGTGCTCTGATATGCTAAGAGCCTACTACCCCCCGAACTAGGCAATTTATCATCTTTCATCACCATAGATACTTTTCATCAAATCAACACATATTTACCCTTCTTTCATCATTATAGTGTCATTCATAACATGAGACATGTATTGGACCTTTAATTCCTCAAGAAAACCTAATCGGATATTTTATCAAATACTTGGCGGGTGTGTAATGCTAGGGTAAAATCATGCAATTCAAGAGTGAAATCATGCAAGAAAATCCACTGTAGAACCATCAATCAACACCTTGCAACACCCTCAAACAATATACATCAAAACCCCTTATCAAATCTTACAATAGATCAAAGACTTATAGCTCAAAACATACCAAAACAGTCACAATCTCATATATCTTTAACATAGTTCTTAGACAAGTTCATACTAGTAGACCCATTTGTAAAATCAACTTTAAATCATGCAAATTGATTAAAAAGAAGACTAGGGCACCATGGGTGAAAGGAGCTAATGGTTGAAACCCATATACCTTAGCTTTGGAGAAACTCTTGGTGAAGATTGAAAATGGAGGCTTGAATCTTGAGGAAATCTTTAGATACAGAAGAGGTTTTGAGATTTAAATTTAGGAGTGAAAACATGGATAAGTGTTTTGTGAGTATTGGGGAATGTTTAGGATGATATAAGGGTGAAATATGGCTAAGTATAGGTAAATACACGTTTGGGAACACGTAGGCCTAAGACTTAAAAGTCTTGGACTAAGGCAAAATAAAACAGTCCCAAAAACAAGCACCTGTGTGTCGTGGAAGCGGCGCGCTTTGCTCGCTGGAATTTGACTTTTGGGAATTTCGAATTTGATACGGTTGGTGTAAAATCGGGGTTAGACCCTTTTCTCCCTAATTTTGAGCCTTTGAACAAGAAAATGAAGTCGAACTTTTGATATCACGCACGGAGTTTGAGATATATGAAAATCACATTTTCGGGCACTTTCGAAGCACATTTTCGGGCACTTTTTGGGGTCGTTTCACTAGCATAGCAAGGACAATTGTTAGGGGAAAACCTTACCTCAACTTCTACAGCATGACATAGAGTGAGAAGAAGGAAAACATTTACAAAATGTCTCATAGCCTCTTGCTCATAGTTCTGGTGCACAACACAACCATGAACAAGACTTTAATCGACGCGATGTGTTGGACTCCGAGGATCTATCAACCTAGTGCTCTGATACCAAGTTTGTCATGACCCAAGCCTAGGGTCTAGACATGAACGATGTATAGGGAACCCAAAGGGACCCCAATCAAGTCTCTTAACATATCATTACATATCGTTGGTCATGGAAGCAATAAAATACAACAACAATAGAGTAAAATAGGGATAACGGAGCAAAGAGACAACTTCCATATCATAAACATCAAGAGTCAATAGAGAGTCAAAGCTCATAACAATACACATGAAATATCCAACAACACCTCTACTACATAGATAAGAGCGGGGGCCAAGTCAAGCAACCGAGCTCACGCTCATAGTCAATATGTACTTAAAAGAAAGATAGTTTTAGAACATAGCGTGAGTTCATAAGCATCATCCCTAAAATGGAGGACTCGCTAAAGAGCTTGAGAGAAGTCGTACTAGCCACGTGGAGGAGGATGATCACGCGAGGCTCCAGTTCCTACATGGTGACATCATGTAGGCATAGAGTATGCGTTAGTACGCTTAAATGTACTCAGTATGTAGGATGCAATGCAATAAGTAATAAGCACCATAAGCAAAATATATAACATAGGCAATGGCTGAGCATATAGCAATATGACATGTATGAATAATGCTTGAAGTAAAACCATGCTTATATAGAACATAATACATGTGCAAGAAGAGACCATTATAAGTGTATATCCAAGGCCTATCACCTTTTGGGGAGGTGAATGAGGTACGAACCCCTCAATAGGTTGATGAGGTATGAAACCCTCAATATGTTGATGAGGTACAAACACCCCAACATTGTTGATGGAGTACACACCCTCAACATAGTTGATGGAGTACAAAACCCTCGACACGATTTCACGGGCCTACCACCTCCTGAGTGAGGCTTGGTCAATTCCCAATACTATAGAGATAAAATCATATACATACATTCCTTTCATCATCATATCATCATTCAAATCATAAGACATGCATTGGACCTTCAATTCCTCAAGAATCATAATCCAAACATTTTATCAAACACTTGGTGGGTGTGTAGTGCTAGTGTAAAACCATGCAATTCAAGAGTGAAATCATACTAGAAAGTTCAACGTAAAACCATCAATAGATACTTGGTAACACCCTCAAGCCATATAAATCAAAACCCTTCATCAAACCTCACAATAGATCTTAGATTCATAACTCAAAACATGTTAAAACACCCATCATTTCATGAAAACCCAACACAATGTGCAGTGATATTGATAATAGATAAGACCCATGTGTAAATCAACTTTAAATCATGCAATTTTAGGTAAAAGAGAGCTTGGGTATCATGGGTGAAAGGAAACCATGAAAGAAACCCACATACCTTGACTTTGGGAGAATCCTTGAAGAAGATTGGAGATGGAGACTTGAAACTTGAATGAGAAACTTAAGATCCGAATGAGTTTTTGAGACTTGAAATTGGAGATGAATGCTGGTTAAGTGTTTGAATGAATATTTGGGAATGTCTTGAATAATATGAGGGTGAAATAAGACTAAGTATAGGCATTTCCACGCATGGGAACACTTAGACCCAAGACCCAAAAGCATTGGACCAAACTTGAAAAACTGGACAAAATTTATACTAAGTTGCGCCCTTGGCGCGTCGCGCAGGGGTCCGAAAACTTCACCGAAAATCGTATTTTTGAGAAAATAAAATTGCAATTCGTTTGCTCTAAAATCGGGGTTAGACCCATTTCCCACTCAATTTGACCCCCTGAATAAGAATATGAAGTCAGATTTTCAATATCACGCATGAATTTTGAGAAATATGGGAATTACGATTCTAGACACTTTCGAGGCACATTTTCGGGCACTTTTTAAGGTCGTTTCAATGAAATTTGCTGGAACAATCTCAAATTTATTATGGCAAAAGTAGCCCGTCAAAATAAATTTTAAGTCTTATCGAGTTAGATGGGGGATCAAACAAATTATCAATTTTAACAGAAATATTTTTCTTTGCATTCAGTCATCTAAGAATTTTCGGATAAATTTTTCCATCTTATAAATTTTTAACTTGAGCTTGAAGATGAGGAATAACTTCAAATGCCCAAATCTATATTAAATAATATTATCAGAGATCAAAATAATGAATTATCAATCAAATATTAATAAAGTTAAAAAAATTGTGAACAAAATTTACAATGAAACCCCAAGGAAAGTCAAAATGATCGTCTTCCATGTAAGGTTCAATTCCTTCAACAAATACTCAATGATGAGTTTGAAGTTTTTCTGACCCCATGAATGGATATGAAATCCTTTGCAGTCAGCGTCAAACTCAATCAGTCAACAGAAATTCTTGTGCTTTGATCGCGTGTACAAGAATACTGTGCATAAATCAGAGTATGCATAGTGACTTCTTGCAACTTTTTGCAACCTCTTCAAGGTTTAAAAGTACAATCAAATCCTTCTCTCTGAAACATTTTTCAATTAACTTAAGCAATTTCTCAAGCTTCTCGACAATCTCTGAACTCTCCGATGACTTCTTCAACTGAGCAGCAAAACTAAGAGTAAGATGATAGTTTAAACCTGTCATGATTACAAATTTTTTCATGCCAAAATAAACTGTCATGCTACAATAATTTATCCAAATGTTCATCAGCAATAACCTTTTGTCGAATAAGTTGATATACCAAGCTCATATGAAAATGTGGAACTATTCCCTAAATAGGTCTAAATACTTCTCAAATATACTAGATCAAAAATATTTTTTTAAACTTTTTGCAATGGGAACCTTTTTAAAATAAGTGAAAAAAATTTCATACTTGATCGATCAACAATATTACCTCTTAAATCACGAAGCTGATTGTCTCGTAATGTCTACAAGTCGTAGTTTGAAAATTTTAATTGTCTTAATAATGACATCTGTTGAAGGACTATTAGGAGAAAAATCAGCAGTGGAAGTTGAAAGGACATGCCTATCATGATAAAATTTTATTTTAATTTGATCCATCACAACATTGTCTGATTTGTTTGCTTTATTTTGAAGATGAGTCAACTTTATCACATATATTTTCTTTTTCTTCTTTTTCTCTTTCTTATTTTAAAGAAGAATCAATTTTATCCCTGGTCGATTTTTGTTGGGCCTTAGAACCCTCATCTGTTTGTCTAGGGATTGAGGTTGTCTGTTCTCCATCTATCATTGTGTCATCAGTAAGCAAAGTTAATTTGTTAGTGGACGCTTATACTTTTGTTGCTTATACTTCTACTTCTACTTCTACTTCTACTTCTGTTTCTGCTTCTACATATGCTTTTCTTTGGGATTGTGACTAATTCTTCTAGATTTACAAGACGGTTTTCTTGAAGTAATTTTTCTTTTTGTTCAAGCCATTTTATCTACACAGATAAAGTAAAATATATAAATTAACATTACTATAAAATAGAAATATAAATTACAGTACATACTTTCATATTTTTTTAAATGAGTGAATTACTACATCAATTTAAAGAGTTTATGTAAAAATACCTTAAGTTGATGCATCAATAACTAAAGTTATTACAACAACTTAAAGTAGCAATTTAAGAAATTAAAAATACAGCTAGTTAAGCAATTGCTTTCGAAATACTTAAGTTGTTGCAATAACTTAAATGTAGTGTAAAGAATTTTGTATAACAATCTCAGCAACTGTTGTTACAACATGTTAAGATTGTAGCTTAAAGAATTCTTAGAAGCAACTTAAGAGTTGCTTCATCAACTACTTAAGTTGTTGCAACAAGTTGTTGCGGCAACTTAGTTGCAACACTTTAAGGTTGCAAGAATTTACTACATCAACTTAAGCAGTTGCTTCATCAACTAAACACATTTACTGAAGAAATTTAAGTAGTTGCTTCATCAATTACTTAAGTTGCTGCAACTACTTAAGTTTGCAAGTTAAAAGTTTGTTGTAGCAATTTGTAAGTGATTGGTTCATCAACTACTTAAATTATTATGATTTATTAAGCTACTATTGATTGTTCTACAATAACTGAGAGAGTGATTGCAGCAAGTACATCGCCTATTAAAAAAATGACACAAATTTAGAATTATCTTAAATATAATAACCATTTCTTTATTTTCCGATCGCCTGGAAGGGACAAAAGAAAGATCTTGTTGTTTCTTCAACAATTTCTAATCTCTAGTGGACCTCTTAGTAGGATTTGAACCTAGATGAAGTTCTGACCATCTATCAGAGAAAAAAGAATGAACGGATCTTGTAGGATTCCCAAGAAATTCTTCGATTTCTTCTGGAAACAGATGATTAATCATCTGCTTCTCACGCTCCGTGAATAGTCGGGACATTGTTGTGGCAACTATACACTTTTTACTCTTATTTTTTCCTACTACTTCATTCATACATCGTTTATTTCACATTAAGATATTTGTGCCGTCATGAAATTTTCATTAGTGTCACAATACCACAATAATGAATATGTCTATTAGGGAAAAACATTTAATAAACTATGAAATATTTGGAGAAACAACAAATATAGACATATATATATTCTTCTTTTCCTTTTTAATGTATGAAAACTCAAACTCAAAGTCTTAGTTATGGAGAAATATTTTTACCTCTGTCACAATGACAAAGTCAACTGAAAGAGAAGACGACGATGAAGACAAAGAGCAAAGTGCGAGACAAAGTTGAAGAAAAAACTAGAAAAATATTGAAAAAAAAAAGAAGAAGAAGATGGAACAGTTCTTTTTCGAAAGAGGAAGAAGAAGATAATTTTTTTCCTTTTAATGAATGATTGATTTGAAATGAGTCGATTGAGGGGTCCAATCAAACAGATTTTTATATTTCAAAAGATTAAAAATTTGAAAATATAATTTACCCTATTTAATTTAATCTTTTAATTGCTAAAAAGTTTAACTTGTCTTGGTTAAAGTATCACATTTTTTTAATGGGAATCTTTTTACCATCTCGCATTGAATGAGTTAAATTCAAAAATACCCCCATAAAGGGGGGTCTTGATATTATGCCCCTTGTAAGAAATGTCTTGCGAAAATGCCCCTTCATTCATCTAATGAAAATTCCTTGGATAAAATTGCCCTCCAAATTTAACAAAATAAGTGAAGCTTATATTTTGATAATTAAATGAACTAAAAAAGTTATATTCTTTTTTTTCTCACTTTTTTTACCCTTATTTCTCACTTTTTTCTTATTTTTTTCCTTCTTTAAATTCCATTTTTTGTCAGTATTTTGTTTATTTTTCTTATTTCTATCTTTTTCTCTTGTGTTTTTGTCAAAACCCTAAATCCGGGTGTGATGACACTCACCTAACCATTCAAGGCAAGTTAGCCCAAAACCCAAACAACTCAAGAATAAAGATAAAAGCAATAGATAACAGTCTAACAATATAGATAAGCGGTAGAAAAGAAACTACAACTGTCCCAAGAACTGGTGTCACATGCACAAGCCTATATGTATAAAATACTCAAATGAAATACAACGCATAATGTCTAGTCCTCAAATAGAACCAAAACATGAAAGTGGAATCCTCAAGGCCTGCTGAAGACATAAGCAGCTACTTCGAAAGAAATCTGGAAGCTCGATCCCTGTAAAGACTTGGCCCAACACTGTGAAGTATTGTCCGCTTTGGGGCATTACGTGTGGCCGTCCCCCTCACGGTTTTGTCCCTTTTGGGTTTACCCCAAAAGGCGCCTCACAAGTTGGATACCAGACCCTCAATATATAGCCAAGGAACTCCCCCTCATTTTCCGATGTGGGATTCGCCTAAGTGAGGCACCTTTTGGGGTAAACCCAAAAGGGACAAGACCGTGAGAGGGACAGCGACACGTAACGTCCCAAAGCGGACAATACTTCACAGTGTTGGGCCAGGTCTTTACAGATGGTATCACAGCTGACTCTCTTCTAGTACGGTGGTGGGGCAAACCTCAGCGAGGATGCTGAGTCCCTATGGGGGGTGAGTGCAGGGACGGCGATACGTAACGCCTGTAGCTCACTTAGGCGAATCCCACATCAGAAAAAGAGGGGGAGTTTCTGGGCTATATGTTGAGTTTGGAACCTTACATGTGCATACGCGTTTTTCCGGGCTTGCCTGGGAAGAACAAAATCGTGCGGCCCTGTGGAGCCAAAGCGGACAATATATGCACGTGTGGGGTCATGTCTTATAATCCCATAAGAAGGAAATCTAGCAAGATGGACCGGGCTCACAACTTAGAAAAATGTAGCAAAGGGGGAGCACCAAACAACAGGGTACTCAACAAATGGAACTAACCTAAAGAAAAGCAATGAAGAACACAAGTAACTCCTTAAATTCCAACCATAATTCATTGAAACAACAACTCTACACTCAGAAAAGTCCCAACACTATATAATATACAGATCACAGCAAAATAAGTATATCCACCATCTGATATAGAATCACAATATACAAGTAAACACATAGCTCCAACTTTTACTCAAGACCAAAGATGTAATAAGTACACGATCTCATAAATAATATACAACTATACCAAGCAGACATGATATGATTGGAGTGGATGCCATGAGATGTATACAATGCAATGCAATGTCAAATACTCGTGATGTATATCTTTCTTAGTATACACCTCCGCTAATCATATATATGCCTCAGCTGAAACACATAGGGACCATACATAGACCATGTATCTGTGATCATGGCCGGGTATATCCTCAGCTCATGTCACTTACCCGAAAATAACCTTGGATCATCCAAAAATGATCTCAAACCACCAGCATATTACCTCAGCTCGACTAATAAAGACCTCAACCACCAGTCCACTTGTTACCTTACTCATATTTAGGTCTTAGCTATCACAAGTATCAATGCATAAATAATAATAGGTTCAAGGTACATGATCACAATCATATCATAATATCAACATCAAAATGGTGTCATTATCTCGATACCATCGATATCTCAATATAATCAGTGCCTCAATATCATCAATGTCTCAACATCAACAGAGTCTCAATATCATCACAAGCTAGCCAAAACCATTTTCCTTCGGTGTTTCATCACGAATGGAACATCAACTCATAAATATTATCATAACACAAGTAATCAATATAGAAAGTAATGATCAAGCCTACAATGATACGTTTCTACTCCTAAATATTTAATTCATAGGAGAATACAAGATTCATTCATACTAAACAAAAGGATAGAAGTCCACTTGCCTTAAGCAAAATCTCCAAATAAAAAAAGTTGTTGCTTTCCCCTCCTACGATACTCCAAATCACCACAATCTATTCAAATATAGCATTACAATCACATAACGAATCTAATGGCACTAAAATCAATTCATTCGAAGAGAATGAGTAAAATGGTCGAAAATCTCATGCTGGAAAACATAGTCAGAAACTGAAAATTAATGAATAAAAATTTTTGACTCGCAACAAAAAATTCAACGGTGGAAATGGTTTCAAAAAAAAGAGAACTAAGATGAGCGAGAAATCACTGATTTTAGTTTAGGAAGTCCATTCCAAAAAAATCTCCAAATTCTACTATTAAACCCTAAATTTAGAAGTTAAAACACAAATTAATCAATGAAAATAGTTGAATTAGGCTAAAAAAATAGTTACCCAACCCATTTGCCTTCAAAACCTCAAAAATCCTTGATATTGCCCAAGTTACACCTCCTTTTTGAAGGTTTAATCGGTCGATGTCAAAATATATTACCTAAGCAAGGTTATGGTCGAACCAACAGAGAGTATAGTCTAGAGACTAAATAATTGCAAGCAAGTTTAATGAATTAACCTACTTATCTCCCAAAAAAGGGGGGTCTATAATTGCAAGAAAGAAAACCTAAACTAGAAGAAAGTGTTGTGAAACCAATGAGAGAAGTAATTAGAGTAATATGTTCCCTATGAATTCCTAATTTAGTATCACCAGGCAATCATAATCTTTTCTAGTGAGCAACATGAAGAACAGTAAGTTAAGTCTACCAAGCCTTTTGATTCAGGCGAGAAGTAAATATCACTATATGATTTGCACCATCCCCACAGTGTGACATTACTAACCGGATCACGCCCAATTTACACCTCTCTTTTGGAGGATAAAGTGGCAGTTGTCAAATATAAAATCCAACCAAGATTAGGGTCGAATCCCACAGAGAATACAGAGACTCACAACGAATTCACCAATATGTAATTCAAGTAATTAAAAACTCAATCCCCCAAAAGAGGGGGGAAGAAGTTGCAATGTTCAATAAGAAAATAAACTAAACTAACTAAAGCAAGAGACAATCAATAATGGAGAGAAACTTGAGAAATATGTTCCCTATGATTCACAAATTCAATATCCTCGGATAAACAAATTCTCGACGACAGTATAGTATGTTGGACGATAATTTAAGTTCATCAAGCCCTTTGGTCAAAGGTGAGAGGCGAATTTCATTATGTGACTTGGCCTATCTCTATAGTATGCAATACTAACCATTACCCATAGGTCCAGTCAACCTCCCCTTTGTCTAGTTCAATTGATTAGATGAGAACACATCATTGAATCCTATTAATCAATCTCATTTCCTATTTATTACCACCTGGATCGGGAAGGAAACACTAGGCAAGTTCTAATGTTAGCCACCACTATTAAACATGCAAACTGAAGAAAATTGATTAATACATGTAAATACCTATTCCAAGAATTACAAATTATTCGGGTTTATTTGGTTAGATCTTCATAATTCCCACAACCCTAAGTTGCGGATTTAGCTACTCATGCTATGGGTAAATGAAGAAATCATGAATCGAGAAAACATAATTAATCACTTGCCCAATTGAGTTGAAGAACAAGAAAATCTAAGATATATTGAGAATCATAAGATTTGAAGGTACAATGAATCCCTAAGTGTATTCTCCTCCAAGATTAAAGTCTCCAAGTACAAAACCCTAAAAGTACTTTCTAATGATGTTCTCTACTATACTTCCCCCAAAATTAACCTAAAGTTTACTATTTATAGTATTTAATAATAAGTCCTTAAAAATAAAAAGAACTGGTTGGCGACTTTCTACGATAGACATTTACGACTCGTAAACTGACTTACGAGTCATAATCAAGGTCTCGTGTTCAGCTCTTGAGATCTTGGACCTTACTGCTACAAATCCACTTTATGAGTCATAGACTAATTCACGACTCGTATTGTACTCTTGTAGACTTCATCTGCATCAAGTGGTCCTTCACTAAAACTCACTGAAATTCTTCACGAAACCACTCTATATGACTCGTAGAGTGATCTACGACCATATAGAGGTCTCATATAGCTAAACTTTAGATCTCATCTTTCACTGGAAATCTTCACGAAACCCACTCTTACGGCTCGTAAATCCTCTACGACTCGAAGAGGGTCCCGTATACCTTCAAAAACCAGAAGAGTCTGTAATTTTTCCCCAAAATCGTGCCAACCTACTTTCCTGCTAACTAAACACCAAAAACACATAAAAATCATAAATGTTGCATTGAGAACACGTAAAATCTTAAGTTTTAAGCATCAAATGTTATATTTTGACAGCATATCAACACCCTTCAACTTAAAATTGTTGTTTGTCCTCAAGCGATGACTCAATCTATATAAACAATATACCAACATACAGACCTCAACCCAATGGCATACGTCACATACAATTCAAACTCAGGTACCCAT
>JAPFFP010016948.1:0-16705 GCA_026153255.1 Solanum medicagineum
GATCAAATCAACAACTTTGAGCAACTTCCTGGTGACTCGATCAGTACTCCATGGGAGAGGTTAACAAAATGTGTGAGGAGTGTCCTACACCACAAAATTGTTAATGATGCCTTAGTAGAGATATTCTACCATGCCCCAGACGAGAATAGTCAATCCTGTGTTGGTACCATTATGGGGTGGCACGTTCTTAGATCAACCATTTGCAAAGATCACTGAAAGGATAGAAAGGGTGGTCAAGACAAATTGTCTACGAGGGAAAAGAGACCTATCATTTACCAAAAGTTCATGCAGTGTCAATATTGGTGTGGAGAAAGCTAAAATAAATAAAAAGATTATGGAAGAGCTTACCTGAATATATCTAAAGGTGTGGAGGTGATGATGAAGCAGAATCAGGAATGAGTTAATGCAGTGATTTATTAGCCTCCATGAGCACCAATGTATAATGATGTCACGCCCTAAGTCCCGTTAAGGGAGACTGGCACCCATTGCCTATAAGGCTTGTGAGAACCAATCTGTACGCCTGCGCATCCAATACATATTATAAGGGCTTTCTACATCTGACATTGCTTTAAGAAAGTAAACAGTAATAACAAGCCAAAAGGAAATGCATATGGCTAGGCCGTTGGGGCCACGTTGTCTAAAGTACGAGACATGAACACACTTTAATTTACATAGTCTACAAAGACTCTAGATAAGGAAATCTATCTGACAAAGGTCAGGACAGGCCCTGCCTTGACTAACTATACAATACAAAAATATAAGCTCTAAACACACGAAGCTCCATAGCAACCTGGAGCTTCGTAAAAGCAGCTGGATATCCTTTACTCCTACTGGGGAGATCTACTAGCACCTATACCTGCAGCATGAAATGTAGATCCACCGTGAGGGATGTCAATACGAGATAATGTATTAAATACGTAAGGCAGGAAATACTGTATATGAAGTAACAACTCAAATGAAACTATGCACTTGTGTAGGATAAGAGACCACATTTAGTTATGCAATGGGATCATGTACTTTATGTTCTTTTTATTACTTTTACTATATAATTTGTGCACAACATATAATACAAATGACTAGCTGATCAGTGGTAAATCTATATCGAGATCGGCCCTGGCTAGGCTTCTCCTTTCACCTCTTGGGCTACCCCCCATGATATGATTGACCCTGGCTAGGTTATTCTTCCACCCCTTGGGTTACCACCCATCAATAAGTAATATACTTTACCTTTCAATGACCTTTGAGATGATTCTTTTGGTGGTCATAATATTGGAGCTATAGAACTGCGGGTGTAGCATGTGACATGTAAATAGTCATACAAGATAATATGACAATGAAAAGAGTATGTTTCACAAATAATGGAATGTGGATGAGATGAAACAACTCGTGAACTTTATTTAGCAACAAGAACCCATGTAACTTGGTAGCCACGTATGTATGCAGATTTTAAGGTGACTATGTATGGGAGCATATGAACAATTGAAAGCCTGGAGACATGGTTAATAGTTGTGTCAGAGTAGGTAAGTGCCTTTATGTGCCAAGGAGGAATATAGATGTAATGCCAAGTAAAACAAAATTGAGTAGCCTTACATACCTCTCTGTATTACCTAGCTATTACCTCGAGATGACCTTCCCTTCCTCCAAATATTTACATATAGTATAGTAGGTGATAAGACAAGCATTATTAGCCAATAGATACATCTTAGCAGCCCAATCTCATAAAAAACACACACGGGTAATAAGCGTGTAATTTTCAACTCGAGCGTATTCTTTCAACCTTTCTGCCCCTAATCATATTTTCTAATACACATTCTTATATACATATCATGTGCAGCCTATTTTAGTTCAATAACAGTCTTACACCTTCCCTCAAAGCACAACACATAACAATTCTACAAACATACACATAGGCAGCATAACATTACATCCCTTCACTACATTTCGACGTACAATTCCAAACTTGTTTCAACTTTAAGCAAACAGCCCCCCATATATACACATAAAACCAGTCCTAAAATAGTTCAGAAATAGTCCTCAAAATAGGTGTAGGACGTGAGACCATAGTTCTTAATCAGTCAGTCCACAATTTCAATAAACAACACACTTAAGATGACACATTAAACCTCGATTGTTTACGTATAACCAAATAGTGCAGCAACCTTTATACATCATTATAGAATTGAAAAAAATTAAGAAAATCAACCTTATTTCATAATCAAGCCAACTAAGAAGATAAAAGCTACCAAATAAACAAGAAAAGTATACAACAACCCTTGGAACACATGCTGTCAAAAAGTTTCGGCATACACCTAACCAACATTGTCTCTTCTTTTCCATAAGAAAACCATACTAAATACATAATTAAACTTACTTAACATTACCTTAAAGATGTATGGCTTCTACAAGAACCCTAAATGTCTTCTTTTGGCTTCTTTAGAAGGTTAGGAAGTGTAGAGAGAGAGACTTAAGAAAATCTGATTTGTTTTACAAGTTGAAGTGGCTTAAAGGTGTTGCTTGTATCCCTTTTAAAGAGACAACTTTGGCTGACTTTCTCTTGAATATTTACCCTTATTTTATCAAGTTAGTAATTTACCATTTTTCCCCTTTCAGTTGGCCCTTAATGGGTTGAAAATTGATGGGCCTTTGCTGCCCATTTTTCCCCTTTCTCTTTAGTTAGTTGGGCCTAAATCATCAAATGAATTGTATTAGGCTTGGGACCTTTTTCTATTCTTCTTGGCCTGAAAATATACTCCATTTATGATGCTAAAACATGGACTAAATTTACATCCTTAACTTATACTTTATCCATAATCGGACTTGGACAGATTCGACGTCGGCCTCGTCTCCGTCTAGGTAGAAAATTTAAGCTAGGCTAGTAGGCGACTCACCTGCTATCTTCCTAAGTCCTACAAGAACCTCACTTCTCTCACTTTATTTAAGTCCAAAATCTCCTCGATTTGACTTAAAAATTGTATACACTCGACCCTCTTCAGCGTTAGACATACAAATCGCCTTCTAATTTGAGATTCAAGCACTTCTAAATATTGGGGCTAATTTGACCAAGCCAAATCATGTTTCATATGCATAGGACTAGTACATGTAATGTGTGGGGTGTTACATCCTCCCACCTTAGGAAAATTCATCCTCAAATGTTAGCATAATTAGATAGTTTAACCATGTTCAACGCAATAAACATCTAAACACATGTAACTATTAAGGCCCCAATTCTACATGTTGCACTTCCTCCTTAGCTTCAAATAAGTCAGGTTATGTTGATTTCATCGCATCCTCAGCCTCCCATATTATCTCTTATGTCTGCTGGTTCCTCCAAAGTACCTTTACTGAAGTTATTTCTTTATTCCTTAGCTTCTTTATTGATGATCTAGAATAGCAACAAGTACCTCTTCATAGGTGAGATCTTCTGTAACCTGCACTTCCTCAATAGGAGAGATACGGGATGGGTCACCTATGAATTTTTGAAGCATTAAGACATGGAAAAAATCTGGATGAACCATTGAAGCTCTTAGGGTAGCTCTAGTTCATATGCAACTTGAATGAACCTCTTAATAGTCTGATATGGCCCTATGTAATGCGGGCTCAGTTTTCCTTTCTTACCAAATCTCATAACCCCTTTCATTTGAGATGCCATTTAGAATACCTAATCCCCTACTGAAAACTCTAGTGCTCTCCTTCTAGCATCTGCATATGATATTTGACGACTTTGGGCTGTTTCTAGCCATTGATGTATAACCCTAACTTTTTCCATGGCTTGTTGTACTAGATTTGACCCAACCAAGGTGGTTTTTTACCCACTTCAAGCCATCCAATCGGCGACCAACATTTCCTTCCATACAAAGCTTCGCAAGGTGCCATCTTGATACTTGAGTGGTAGCTATTATTATAGGCAAGTTCAATAAGTGGAAAATGGTCCACCCAACTACTATTAATGTTCAATGCACAAGCTTGCAATATATGTTCAAGTGTTTGAATGGTGCATTCTGCTTGACCGTCTGTTTGAGGGTGGAATGTTTTACTCAAATTCACTTGTGTCCCTAAACACCTTTGGAAGGACTACCAAAACTTTGCAGTGAATTGAGCTCCTCGGTCAGATATAATGGAGATTGGGACTCCATGTAGACTGACTATCTCTTTGAGGTATAGCTTGGCATACTCTTCAGCTGTCTAATATCTCTTGACTGGCAAGAAGTATGCTGACTTTGTGAGTCTGTCAACTATTACCCATATGGAGTCAAGCTTCTTAAATGAGCGAGGAAAGCCGGTAAAAATATCCATATTGATCATGTCCTACTTCCATGTTAGAAGTTTTATACATTGCATATAACCTCCTGGCTTTTGGTGTTCAACTTTCACTTGTTGGTTATTTGGACATTGAGCCACAAATTCTGCAAGGTCCCTTTTCATACCTCCCCACCAAAACATTCACTTCAGGTCATGAAACATCTTAGTTAAACCTGGATGGATGGAATAACTGGAATGATGGGCCTCTTCCGTTATACTCTTTCTTAATCCATTAATATCAGGCACGCATATTCTATTTTGTCAATACAATACTCCCTTTTGTGTATGGTCAAATCCCTTTATCGTACCCTAACTCACCTTGTGTTTAAGTCGTCGTAAAACAAGATCCTCGAACTGGTTTTCTTTGACCTCCATTACCAATGAAGACGCTACTGCATTATGTACAACTACCCCTTCTTTTGGGGTTTTAAGAAGGCGAACTACCAAACTAGCTTGTTGACATGGATCCCTAGCCACTCTTTGACCTACCATGGCTTGGTCACCAATATTCATGATTGTCTTACGACTCAGAGCATCGGCTACCACATTTGCCTATCCAGGATGGGATAGTATATCAATATCGTAATCCTTTATTAGCTCTAGCTGTCTCCACTGTCTTAAATTTAGGTCTTTCTGCTTAAAAATTTACTACAAACTCTTATGGTCAGTATATATGTCAACGTGAACCCTATACAAATAGTGGCACCATATTATCAAAGCAAACGCAACAACTACTAGCTCAAGATCATATGTTGGGTAGTTTTTCTCATGTAGCCATGGCTGTCTAGATGCATAAGCAATTACCCTACCATGCTGTGTCAGTACACATCCTAAGCCAACTCATGAAGCATCGCAATCCACTACATACCCCTCAGTGCCTTCTGGAAGTACTAGCACAAGTGCAGAAGTTAGCTTCTTTTTCAGCTCTTGGAATCTCCTTTCACTTGCATCATTCCATTGGAACTTGGCTGCCTTATGTGTCAACTTTATTAGAGGTGCAGAAATAGAAGAAAAACCTTCAACGAACCTTCTGTAATAACCTGCCAACATAGAAAGCCCCGAACTTCCGTGGGTGTCGTTGGCCTTGGCCAATCTTTCACAGCCTCTATCTTTTCTGAATCAGCCCTTCTTACCTCATTAGATCGAATATGACCCAAGAATGCCACTTATTTTAGCCAAAATTCTCATTTATAAAATTTGGGATAAACTGTCTATCATGAAGAACCTGTAACACTTGTCGCAAGTGATTTGCATGGTCCTCTTTTGATCTTGATTATAACAAAATGTCATCTATAAATAATATCACGAACACATCCAAAAATGGCTTGAATACCCTATTTATTAGATCCATAAAAACTGCCGGTGCATTGGTTAGCCCAAATGACATAACAACAAATTTAAAGTGACCATAGTGTGTTCTGAAAGAAGTCTTAGGTATATCATTCTCCTTCACTCTCACTTGGTGATACCTGGATCCCAAATAAATTTTTGGAAAACATTTGGCACCCTGTAATTGATCAGATAAATCATCAATCCTGGGGAGGGGGTATTTATTCTTAATTGTCACCCTATTCAATTGTCGATAGTCAATACACATTGTCAATGTTCCATCCTTTTGCATACAAATAACATTGGTGCACCCCAAAGGATACACTAGGTCTTACAAAACCCTTCTCTAATAAGTCTTTTAACTGCTCTTTTAATTCACGCAATTCTGCCGGGGCCATTCTATATGGAGGGACGGAAATAGGTTGAGTGCCTGGAAGCGAGTTAATACCAAAATCTATTTCTCGTTCTCGAGGTGAACCTATAACTTCTTCAGGGAACACATCAACAAATTCATTCACCACTGGAACTGATTGAAGAGTTGGCGATTCTAACCCCATATCCTTTACTCTAACTAAATGACATATATACCCCTCAGATATCATCTTTCTTGCCTTCAAATAAGAGATAAACTTACCCTTTGGTGCCCCAATATTGGCTTCCCATTCAAGAACTACCTCATTTAGAAAGTGGAAGTGCAGTCTCTTAGTTCACCAATCTACGGTGGCATAGCAAGAAGCTAACCAATCCATACCCA
Source organism: Solanum medicagineum (assembly GCA_026153255.1). Lineage (NCBI taxonomy): Eukaryota > Viridiplantae > Streptophyta > Magnoliopsida > Solanales > Solanaceae > Solanum > Solanum medicagineum. Next base: position 6,383 of record JAPFFP010016948.1, read on the forward strand.
TTATAACATCAAATTCCACAATTTCTAGCTCACTAAGCTAAGCCAATGTGTCACGGTCACAAACAGTTACTATACAGTCATAATAAACCCTTCTGGCCATAAAAGATTCACCAGTTGGTATGGACACTTCAAATGTTTGTTTAATAATTTGGGTGTTCTCTTATGCTTCCCTGAAACTAGTGGGGTAATGTATGATAGTGTAGAACCAGGGTCAATTAATGCATATATTTTATCTGAAAAGATGGATAATATACCTTTGACCACATTAGGTGAAGCTTCCAAATTTTGCTGACTCCCCAAACATAAGTGTGATTTTGGACTCCGCTAGAGTTAGTTGGCCCTCTAACACCACTACCACGACCCATAGGTGCTTGTTCACCCCTACCTAATAGAGGAATTGATGATGATGATGCAATAAATGACCTAGTAGATTGTGCTATATCACCCATACGCCTCCTCGGGAAATCTTTTATCATATGCCCTAGCGCACCACACCAATAACAAGCGTCTATCCCAACACGACATATACCTGAATGACTTCTTCCACACTATTTACAAGATTGCCTAGGAGTCATTTGCTGGCCTACCGAATATCCTGTTGTCCGCGTACCTTGTTCCTCAACTCATTGACCAAATTGATTGCTTCTAGACCCTTGAAGTTATAGGGGAGCACTGGCTGCAAAGTAGGAGGATGATGGCCTAGGCGGTCTATTAGAAAACCAAGCCCTAAGCTCACCTTGGGGTGGTGTAAATTGCCCTGCAGACCTGGTCCTCTTGGACTGCGCCTTTTCTAACTCTTGTGTCCTTCTCCTTTGCCTCTGATACTCCAATTTTTGTGCAAAAGCTTGCAGTCTTGCTGTATCCATGTCTTTGTTCAAGGAGTAAATGGTACAGTTTTTTACCAGATATGTATCCGATCTATCCACATATCGATGAACTTTATTTGCCATAGTCGTAACTACATTAGGAGCATACCTGGCCAGGAAATTAAATTTAATGCTTACTCCCTCACGCTCATATTCCCTTGGTGGAGATTGAAAAACTGATCTGCACAAGCCTCTCGGATCTCTAATGGAAAGTAATGGTCAATAAATGGCTCTTTGAATTCTTTCTAAGTACCTGTAGGCGCATCTATGTCCTTAGTTTGCTTCCGAGGGTCATACGACAATAAAGCCACACCCTTCAACCTACATGTCACTAACTCGACATCTTTTGTACCACCAACATGCATAACATCTAAAGTGCGCTGAATCTGATCAATAAAGTCTTGGGGATCTTCATTAGGATTTGACCTAATAAAGGATAGAGGGTCTAAATTAACGAAGTCACGTATCCTCGTGCCAACTGCCCTATTCGCACCACCTGTGCCTATAACTAGACCTTCCTATCTTTGACCTTGGCCAGTAACTATATGAGTCAATAGTTGGACTACATTTCTCAGATCCTACACGATAGCATCGTTTGGTGGTTCTAGGGTAATTTTACTACTTCCGGGTTTATCAGGAGCTGAAGTAGTTGGAGATGTATGTGACAGAAACTCCTCTTGAGCCTCATTTCATTGTCTCACCCGACTGGGTATACAAACCACCACATCTACTTCCTTCCCTTTACCTTTATTCTTCCTGGTTTCTAGCATACTTGTTGTACAAAACAATTAAGGAGTTAGACACAATCCACCTATTACACTAAGCTTTATGGCAGGATCTAAAGAATGAAAAGAAAGTAACAACTCCTAAATGCCACGTAGCCTCCTGCTTAAAAATGTGGTGCACAACAGATCGATAGACAAGACTCTACATAGACACGGCTTTGTAGACTTCATAGGATGACCTGCTCTGATACCATTTCTGTCACGCCCAGCGTCCCGTTAAGGCGGACTGGCACCCGTTGCCGATAAGGCTCAGGAGAACCAACCTATATCCTTGTGCATTCTATACATATTATAATGGATTTCTATGTTCGACATGCCTTTAAGAAAATAAATAGTAGTAACGAGCCAAAAAGAAATGCATATGGCCAGGCCGTTGGGGCGATGTTGTCCAAAGTACGAGAGATGACCACACTTTAATTTACATAGTCTACAAAGCCTCTACATAAGGAAAAGTATCTAATAAAAGTCAGGACAGGCCCAGTGTCAACTAACTATACAATACAAAAATATATGCTCTAGACACACAAAGTTCTGTAGCAACCTGGAGCTTCGTAACAACAGTTGGATATCATGTACTCCTACTAGGGAGATCTACTAGCACCTGTACCTGCAGCATGAAATGCAGGTACCCCGTGAGGGACATCAGTACGAGATAATATGATTAATATGTAAGGCAGGAAATATTGTATATAAAGTAACAACTCAAATGAAACTATACACTGGTGTAGGATAAGAAACTACCTTTAGTTATACTGTGGGATCATGTAGTTTATGTTCTTTTTATTACTTTACCTTATTGTATAATCTGTACGCAACATGTAATACTAATGACCAGCTGATTAGTCGTAAATCTATATCGGGATTGGCCCTGCCTAGGCTTTTCCTTTCACCTCTTGGACTACCACCCGTGATAGGATCGACCCTGGCTAGGTGATTCTTCCACCCCTCAGGTTACCACCCATCAATAAGCAATACACTTTGCCTTTCAATTACCTTTGAGATGATTCTTTTGGTGGTCATAATATTGGAGTTATAGGACTGTAGATGTAGCATGTAACATGTAAATAGTCATACCAGATAATATGACAACGAAAAGAGTATGTTACACAAATAATGGAATGTGTATGAGACGAAACAACTTATGAACTTTATTTAGCAACAAGATCCCATATAACTTGGTAGCCACGTATGTATGCAAATTTGAAGGTGACTATGTATGGGAGCATATGAACATGTGAAAGAGCGGAGACACGATTAATAGTTATGCCAGAATTGGTAAGTGCCTTTATGTGCTAAGGAAGCATACAGATTTCATGCCAAGTAAAATGAAATCGAGTAGCCTTACATACTTCGCTGTATGACCTCGCTAGTACCCGAGATAACCTTTCCTTCCTCCAAATATTTGTCTACAATATAGTAGGTTGTATGACTAGCATTAGCAGCCAATAGCAATCTCATAAAAACACAACGGGCAGCAAGCATATAATTATAAACTCGAGTGTATTCTTTCAACCTTTCCGCCCTTAATCGTATTTTGTAATACACATTCTCAAATACATATCATGTGCAACTTGTTTTGTTTAAATAAAAATTTTACAACTGAACACAAAGCACAACACATAACAATTCTACATAACATACAAATAGGCGGCATAACTTTACATCCCTTCACTACATTTCGACGTCGATAATTCCAAAGCTGTTCCAACTTTAAGCAAACAGCCCCCACCATATATAAACATAAAACTATTCCAAAAATAGTTCAAAACTTGTCTTCAAAAAAGGTGTAGGACATGAGACCATAGTATTTAATCAATCAGCCCACAATTTCTACAAACAACACACAGATAACACGTTAAACCTCGATTATTTACGTATAACCAAATAGTGCAACCTTTATACATCATTACAGAATTAAAAAAAATTAAGAAAAGCAACCTTATTTCATAATCAAGTCAACCAAGAAGTTAAAAGCTCCCAAATAAACAAGAAAAGTATACAACAACCCTTGGAAAACATGCTATCCAAAAGTTTCTGCATATACCAAACCAACATAGTCTCTTGTTTTCCATAAGACAACCATACTTAACACATAAGTAAACTTACTCAACATTACCTTCAAGAAGTATGGCTTCTCCAAGAGCCCTAAAAGTCTCCTTGTGGCTGCTTTACAAGGTTAAGAAGTGTAGCGAGAAAGCCTTAAGAAAATCAGATTGTTTTTACAAGTTGAAGTGGCTTAAAGGCGTTGCTTGTAAGCCCTTTTAAAGAGACAATTCTGTCTGACTTTATCTTGAATATTAAGCCTTATTTTATCAAGTTAGTAATGTACCATTTTCCCTCTTTCACTCTGGCCTTAATGTGTTGCAAATTGATGGCCTTTGCTGCCCATTTTTCCCCTTTCTCTTTAGTTAGTTGGGCCTAAATCATCAAATGAATTGTAATGGGCTTTGCCCCTTTTTCTATTCTTTTTGGGATGAAACTATAGTAGATTTATGAAGCTAAAATATGGATTAATGTTACACCTTTAACACATACTATATTCATAATCAGACTTGGACAGATTCAACGTCGGGCCTTGTCTCCGTCTAGCTAGCAAATTTAAGCTAAGCAAGTAGGTGACTCACCTGCTATTTTCCTAAGTCCTACAAGTACCTCACTTCTCTCACTTCATTTAAGGCCACTATCTCCTCGATTTGACTTAAAACTTGTATACACTTGACTCTCTTGAGTGTTACACGTACATATCGCCCTCTAATTGGAGATTCAAGCACTTTTAAAAATAGGCGCTAATTTGACCAAGCCATATCATGTTTCACGTGCATAGGACTAGTACATGTCATGTGTAGGGTGTTACAAATGATCCCTACTATGAGGAGGACACTTACTTCTTTGATGATCAAATGGAGTGTTAAAGACCAACGCCCAAGAGTCCAATCAGACTATTGGTGCCAAGGTCAAAGAAACCAAGGTCGGAACTATAATTGAGATGGAGCTTTCAGAGACAACTATAGAAGTTACTGTGATAGGAATCATGGCCAAGAAAGTGATGGAGATTCTAGCCATAGTGATGGCTACATAAATGGACCTTATGTGCCACCACACCATCGCAAGACCAATCCTAGTAGTTCTAGAGTTAAAGAGATATTTGTCTGCCTATTGAAGAAAGCTGAGACACAGGATAAGACTCAGAGGGGGATAAAATTTGACTTCTCCAGCATAAATCAGAAAATCGAGTCTCATTCTGCTACTATAAAATAACTTGAGCAACAGTTTGTTCAAGTGAATTCAACTCTATCAGTGTCGGAGAGATATTGCCTAGCAACATAGTTCAAAACACAAAGAATTAAGGGCAATGCATGGCGATTACTACTTATCATAGCATGAGTACTATTGATCCTCCTATGTCAATAGATAAGGATGATGTTCGAGGTGAGGCAGTTGAGATAAAGGATGTGGATATCAGATATGATTATCACAAAGATGGGGTGAGTGATGTTGTAAATAGACCACAGAAGTTGAAGTCCATTCCTAGGCCTCCTCCTCCCTTCCCTTAGAGAATTAAAAAGAAAGAGGACGAGGACAAGTTCAAACACTTTCTCTCCATGCTAAAACAACTCTCTATCCACATCCCTCTCATTAAGGCATTGGAGAAGATGCCAGTGTATGTGAATTTCATGAAAGACCTAGTTGCAAAGAAGTGCACCGTAAGTAGAAGCTCTCATATGAGCTTCAACATTATAGTGTAATTGCTACAAGGTACTTAGTGCAAAAGTGAGAAGATCCTGGCTATTAGAGATATGGAGTTCACAAGGGCATTATGTGATCTCAGTGTCAGCATAAATCTAATACCCGATGCAGTGTTCAAGAAGCTAGGACTGGGAGCCCCTACTCTAACGAGCATGCGGTTATTGATGGCTGATCGCATGGCGAAGAAGTTGTGGGGATACTTTATGATGTGCATATCAAAGTGGATAAATTCATATTTGACGTAGATTTTATGATCTTGGATTGCGAGGTTGACTTCGAAGTCCCTATCATCTTAGAAAGGCCCTTCTTAGACACTGGACGCACCTTGGTGGACATGGAGACGGGCTAAATTAAGTTTAGGTTGTGAAAATATGAGGTGTTATTCAACATCTACCAACATGCAAATAAAGAGGATGATTTGAGGGTGATAATATTATTGAGAATGTTGATGATGCCAAGCAAGAGGTACCACTCAAGGTTAGACTAGGCGTCGACACTTTGGAAGCTGTACTGATGAACTTTGATTCTGATGGAATCTCATATTATAAGGAGATGGCGAATATCCCGTGAGTATTTTATGGCCCTATGCACTAAACCATATTGAAGCTGCACTTAAAAAATTGAGAGTCACCACCCACCAAGCCATCCATAGACGAACAACCGGTGCTCGAATTGAAGGCTTTTCCAGCTCATCTGAGATATACATTTTTGGGTGCCAACATCATCTTTCCATCCATAGTTTCTATTTACCTGATCAATGAACAAGTAAATTCCCTTTTCATGGAACTTAAATAGTTCAAGAAGGCCATTGGATGGACAATTGGAAATATCATTAGTATCCCTCCCAAGATATGTACACATAAAATCCAGTTGGTCAAGGACTTCAAGCCAAGTATTGAGAACCAAAGGTATCTCAACCCCTTATATAAGAGGTCATGCGTAAAAAAATCATCAAGTGGTTAGATACAGGACTGATCTATCCGATGGCCGATAATGAATGGGTAAGCGTGATTCAGTGTGTTCCAAAGAAAGGGGGTATCATTGTGGTGCCAAATGCTAACAAAAAGTTGATTTCCATGTGCCCAGTCTGTTGATGGAGAGTGTGCATGGACTATAGGAAGTTCAGTGCGTCGACAAAAAAGAACACTTTCATATGTTGTTTATGGATCAAATGCTAGATCAATTGGCCAGAAAGGGCTGGTACTATTTTCTTGATAGATATTCACGCTACAACCAAGTCACCATTTCTTCAGAAAAAAAGACAATGTTCATATATCCCTATGGCACTATCGAAACAAAGAGGATACCATTCGAGTTGTACAACGCTCCAGCAACATTCCACAGATTCATGATGTTTGTCTTCTCAGACATGGTGGAGAGCACTACTGAAGTCTTCATGGATGACTTCAGTGTGGTCAGTGACACATTTGTGGATTGCTTGAAACACTTGCATGATGTTCTGAGAAGGTGTGAGAAATGCCATCTGGTGTTGAATTTGGAAAAATGTCACTTCATGGTGAAGAAGGGTTGGTGTTGGAGCACAGAATCTCCGTGAAAGGAACCAAGGTTGATAGAGCTAAAGTGGATGTGATTGAGAAGCTTCCCCTGCCCATCTCTATGAAATATGTGAGAAGCTTCCTAGGGCGTGCAGGATTCTATTGGTGTTTCACAAAAGACCTCTCTAAAATTGCACATCCATTGTGCAAGCTACTTGACAAGGATGATAAATTGTTGTTTGGTGATGCACGGCTAAAAGCCTTTGAAGAATTGAGGCAAAAACTGATTTCAGCACCTATCATTGTAGAACCACACTGGTAAAAGCCCTTCGAAATCATCTGTGATGGAAGTGTGGTTACGCTAGGTGTATTATTGGGACACCACAAAGAGAATATATTAAATCCCATACACTACACTAGCAAAGCCCTAAATATAACCCAGAAGAACTATATTATCACTGAACAGGAGCTATTTGCATGGTCTTTGCATTTGTGAAATTCAGGTCATATTTATTGGGGACCAAAGTCGTGGTGTACACGGACCACTCAGCACTGTGGTACTTTATGGAAAAGAAAGATGCAACACCATGGTTGATGAGACGGGTACTCCTTCTTCAAGAATTTGATTTCGATGTCGTCGACAAAAAAAGGATCGAACATCAGGTTGCAAATCACCTTTCTAGGTTAGAAGATGGATCCATGGTAAAGTTTGATGATGAATAAGAGATCAACAACTCATTCCCTGATAAAAGAGTTTTGGCAGTATCCCATGATTTGATACCATGGTATGCAGACTATGCAAACTACTTGGTAAATGATATTACGCCGCCTGACCTGAATACCCACTTGCGCCGCAAGTTCATATCTGATGTAAGAAAAATCTTTTGGGATTATCCGTGCTTGTTTTGTGTGTGCATAGATGAGATTATTAATCGCTATGTTCCTGAGGTTAAGCTGATAAGTATCCTTGAGGCTTGTCACTCATCGCTGGTAGGTGGGCATCAGAGTGAAGTTCAGACAGCATATTAGATCTTGCAGTGTGGTCACTTTTGGCCTACCATGAACCAAGATGTTCATGACTATGCCAAAGGATATGATAGGTGCCGGAGAGATGGTGGTGTTTCCCACAAGCATGAGCTCCTTCTAAACCCTATTATGGTGATTAAGTTATTTAATATGTGGGGAATAGACTTCATGGGCCACTTTGTTAGCTCACATGGAAACAAATACATCTTTGTCGTTGTGGATTACATAGAAAAATGGGCGGAGGCAGTTTCTATCCCTAACAATGAAGGAAAAAGTGTCACAACATTTCGAAAAAGGAATATCTTCTAAAGGTTTGGTACCCCTCGGGCAATCATTAGCGATGGAGGTTCTCACTTCTGCAACAAACTATTCAAGGTCCTACTTAAAAAATATAGGGTAATATATCAGGTCTGTACCACCCTAAGACAAAAAGGCAAGTGGAGGTGTCTAATAGGGAAATTAAACAGATTCTATTAAAGACTATGAATGCAAACCAAACAGATTGGTGACGGAAGCTTCATAACTCATTATGGCATACCGAGCAGCATTGAAGACCCATATAAGCATGTCTCCCTACTAGCATGTCTTTGGAAAAGCATGTCATTTGCTGATGGAGCTTGAGCATAAGTCGATCTAGGTGTTGAAGAAGATTAATCTTGACTGGAATGAGGCGACAAACACTAAGCTGAGCCAAATTAATAAGTTTGATGAATTTTGCTTGAAGGAATATAAGAGCTCATCCTTATACAAAGGATAAAGCTGTAATATGATCGACGCATACAAAATTAACAATTAGTACTAGGACACTTAGTTAAATTATATAACTTCGGGTTAAAGTTTTTCCTAGGGAAACTCAAGACCAGGTGGTTTGGACACTTCAGGGTAGCACATGTCTTTGATCAGAGGAAAATTAAGTTAGAGAAAAGAAATGGTCGAACATTCAAAGTGAATTGCCAAAGAGTCAAGCCGTAACTTGGAAATGTGGTGAAAATAAAAACTGTAGAAGCATGGACACTTGATAAAGTCTGAGTATTCAAGTTTTATGTTGTGTTTCGATAATAAATCAAGTACTGCTTGGGAGGCAACCTGTAACACCCCACACCTTACAATATTTGCACAATTCAAATGAAGCATGACATGAAATGGACGAATTGATGCTAAATTTTAAAAGTGCTTGAATCTCGCGTTAATGGGCTATATGTGCGTCTAACGCTTAAGGGGATCGAGGGTATACATGTTTTGCATTGAATTAAGGAGATTACGGCCTTAACTGAAGTAAAATAATTGAGGTGCTTATAGGACTTAGTAAGCAAGTAGGTGAGTCACCTACTTGCTTAGCTCAAAATCGCGAACTAAACGGAGGCGAGGCTCGACGTCGAAATTGTCCAAGTTTGATTATGAATAAAGTTCGTGTTAACGGTGTAACTTTGGCCCATATTTTAGCATCAAAAATGGACTATATGTTAATCCCAAGCAGTATAGTAAAAAGGGCCCTAAGAGAATGCAAAACACTTAACAATTTGGGCCCAAACCAAGAGGAGCAAAATCTGAAAATTTGGCAGCCCAAGTCCATCAAGTTGGTGCTCCAGAAAGGCCAAACTTTGAGGGCCAAGCTGGTGGGTAAGCTACTTGATTATGTGTGGCTTATGTTGGTCAAGAAGTCAATAGAACGTCAGCCTAATCCCTCTATAAAAAGAGGCCTAAAGCAGCTCCCAAAATTCACTATCATTTTGAACACAAAAAGAAAAAAAACAGCTTTGTCTCCAACTTTGTTCCCAACGTGTGTTGACTTGCAAGCAGCAAAAAGGGAACTTCTAGGGTTCTTATAGAAGGACTATAACTTGAATATAGTGGTAAGTAAGTTTATACATGTGTTTACTATAGTTTTATCAGGAAAAAAATAAGAGATAGATGCTAACTACACTTGCTGAAATTGTTGGACAGATTCTGTGCAAAAAATTGTTGCACCTTTTGCTTTGGTTTTGGTGATTTCTCTATGGTTTTTAAGTTGTATTATGAATAGAACTTGATGTTTTTAACATGGTTTGAGTCTTAAACATCACCCTAAGGTTTCTTCCCTAATTTTGGTTTCATTTAACAAGCGCATCATATCGGGTTTTCTTAAGCGTCGTGTTGATTGGAATTGCGGGCTATTGTGTGTAAGGCTATTAGCCCACGTGCTTCTTGACTTCTTAAGTATTGTCATATGACAGGTTTAGGTCTGTTTATGTGTGTGAATGTTGCTGGAACAGTTTGGTTAGAGTTGGAATGGGTTTGGAGTTGTCTACGTCGAAAGGTAGCGAAGGAAAGTAACGTTATGCTGTCTGTTTTTAGATTGCGTGAAATTGTGATGTGTTGTGCTTTGTGGGCTGTTGTAGAGATGTTATGGACTTAAAATAGGCT
>JAPFFP010016959.1:0-16704 GCA_026153255.1 Solanum medicagineum
GAAATTCCACCTGGCTTTGATTCCGTAGATGGAGGCAATAAAGTTTGCAGATTAAGGAAGGCCTTGTATGGATTAAACAGTCTCCTCATGCCTGGTTTGGAAGATTTATAAGGTTATGATGACCTTAGGATACAAACAGAGTCAAGGGGATCACACACTATTCTTCAAACATTCTCAAGATGGGAAATTGACTGTGCTTCTTATGTATGTTGATGATATTATTATTACAGGTGATGATATTTCCAAAAGGCACACTCTACAAGCTCAGTTGGCCTCTGAATTTGAAATAAAAAATCTTGGAAGATTGAAATATTTTCTTGGGATAGAGGTAGCTCATTCGAAGGAGGGAATTTTTATTAGCCAGAGAAAATATGTTCTCAATCTTCTTAATGAAGCAGGGAAGCTTGGATGTGAACCCTCTATTACTCCTATCGAGGTGAATCATAAATTAGGATATGAAGAGGAGAGTCCTCCAGTTGATAAAGGACAGTATCAGAGGTTAGTTGGGAGGTTGATATATTTGGCTCATACTAGACCTGACCTAGCCTATGCTGTTAGTATTGTGAGTCAATTCATGCATAATCCTAAAGAAAAACATATGCAAGCAGTTGAGAAGATTCTTTAGTATCTCAAAGCCACTCCTGGTAAAGGACTGTTATTCAGGCGTGATGGAAATCTCTCTCTAGAAGTCTATACTGATGCAGATTATGCTGGATCTGTTACTGATCGTCGATCTACCACTGGTTATTGTATATTTCTTTGTGATAATCTTGTGACATGGAGGAGTAAGACGCAAGATGTAGCTGCCAGATCAACTGCAGAAGCTGAGTTTCGAGCTATGGCTCAAGGTGTTTGTGAATTACTGTGGCTGAGAATTATACTTGATGATCTTAAAATAAGATATGAAGGATCTATGAAGTTACTTTGTGATAGTAAGTCTGCCATTTGCATAGCTCATAATCCTGTTCAACATGACCGGACAAAACACATTGAGATCGACCACCATTTCATCAAAGAGAAACTAGATAGCGGGCTGATCACAATTCCGTATATCCCTTCTGGACTTCAAAAAGCTGATATTCTGACAAAGGGACTTCCCTCAGATGGATTTCAAGAACTCAGTAGCAAGCTGGGAATGATAAATATCTATTCCTCAGCTTGAGGGGGAGTGTTGTAAAATATAACATTTTATTTTATTTATTCTTTTATTTTTGTATTCTAGAATAGTCTGTGGACTTAGCCCAATATGTAATTCATTCTCTTTATAAAGAGACTCTGTGTACAATTATAAAGAAGGAAATATGAACATACAGAAACCCTTATTTTCAAGAGATAGGTACTAAGGGGAAGTGTCCATAGGTACATAAGCATCGCATAAATCATACATAGTATGTCATCCAACTATATATCTAGTCATAAGTGGAGCGGGGACCAAGACATGTTCCGGGCTCACCCTCAAAAGTAAATAACAAAAATAGCAATTTTTTAATATAGGTAAATAGAATTGTATGTTTCCTTCGAAATGGAAAACTCACCACAAGCAAAGTCTTGAAGAATTGTACTAGCCACGAGGAGGTGGATGGATAGGAGCTCTAGTCCCTACATGGAAAGATCATGTAGGCAAAAGTATTTGTTAGTACTTTGAATGTACTAAATGTGAGGGATGCAATACAATAAGGAAATCATAAGTAATAATAGTAAAGATGCATAATCATATACAAAGGCAATAAGCTCAATATGATATGAATGATGCATGGGAGGTAAAATCATAAGTTCAAAACATAGAATATACATATGTAGGAAGAGACCAAAACCGACACTAAAGACCATGTGAGCTACTACATAGAATCCCGATGTTTCTTCCACACCAAAAAAAGGAGTAGTCTACATCCCAAGGTAGACCAGCCTCACAATACGGGAAATCACCCATTTTAGAGAGTGCTTTACAAATGTCTTATAGAAACCTACCCATTTCAGTTTATATATGACAAGGGACTTGCGGGAACTTATCCATTTATTATTGTGCATGTACCTTATGGGAACCTACCCATTTCGTCTATTATTTAGAGTACCTTACGGGAATCCCACCCATTTTAGTTAATCATGCAATATGAGCTATATGGAATCCATTAGCAAATCACAAAGCTATGGTGGCTATGTAGTTAAAGGACAATGAAAATCTACAAAAGTCCTCTCAGAGGTAAGTCAACATCCCACGGAGTCTATAAGTCATAATCATAATCATATTATGCAGAAGCTTGTGAAGCACAATATTATAACAAAAGTAGCTCATCAAAATCATGTCATCATAGAAGCGATCCATACTCTTTCATAATTTTCATAACATTCCCATGGAATGATAACATAGTCGATAGCCCTCTATCATTTATAGATTTCATGACTTGCAAAACTTCCAATCAAACCTTTTATCAACATAAGATGCTTCAGCGTATAATCATAGTCCAAAATATGGTAGGTTTATGCATAGGAACATAAAATAGTAAAATCCAAGAGTAATATGCATAAAAGAGATAAAACTTGATCACTTGAAACCATTTAAAAAAGCAACCCACCATCATCAATGTAAGACCCTAGTTAGAGCATCATAAAAACTATTTTAAAATCCATAAATCTCATGGGATTTCAAAGTATCATAACATGAATAGTTTACATATCATAAAACAATTCATAGTATCAATCCTTGGTATATGTTCATGCATATTCAAACCACTAATTGATAATTTCCAACTCAAATAATGAATAATAGTGAAAAGACGTACCCGTAGTGATTCAAGTCTTAAAATCAAAGATTTAATTGAAAAGGGTTTAAGGCTCCATGGGTGGAAAGACCCGTGGATGAAGAAAACCACATACCTTGATGTCATGAAAAAGATAAAAGAAGCTTGGAGAATATTGAAGCTTGGTCATTAATGGAAGAGCCTTGAAAAAACCTTTGAAGAACTTGGTGGAGGAATTTTTGAGAGGTTAGAGAGGATTTTTAGGTGATTTAATGACTGAATTAGGCTCAAATATGGTACACATTTTGAGGATTTCCATATATAAGAGTTAAGGTATTTGTCCTAATTGCCTTCACTTAAATATAGAAATTTTTGAAAAAAATTTGTACGTACGATGAATCCTCCCACTACGCGAATTGACTCCCGCACAGTTCATTTTTATATGAATTTCAATTTTCCCTTATTTTAGCCCTAGGATGAGTCTTGATCAATTTTATACTAAAATAAACACTCTCCACGATGCGGAGATGTTGCATACCTTCCTAAAAAGTGTAAAATCATGAGAAAAACTATTTTTTGATACGAATGACTTAAAAACCGAAGGAGACCATTTTCCAAACAAATTTTCCTCCTGAACAAGAATACAACCTTGAATTTGCAAAAAACGAACAGGTGATACATTATGTAAGGAATCAATTATAAGAGTATTCTAAAGTACTTTGGGAGGTGTTACAATATCTCCCCCTTGGGAGCATTCATCCCGGAATGTAATGGAAATACACTTGAAAGAAGTAACTAGAAATTCTTTCACCCCAACACAGATGTACTAATGCAATTTAAACAAAACATTCATGAGATTTCAAACTTATGCATCAAATATCATCAAAACATGTTTCCATGAGTTTGTATGCATGCAACATGACATAAAAGGTTGAATACATGACTTGACACCTTAGACATGATTAACTTATTACCTTAGGCTTGAGTAGAGTGGAAAATATAAGGAAATCATTTCTTCATATTTGCTTCTGCTTCCCAAGTAGCATTTTCAACTTGTTGATTCCTCTAAAGAACCTTAACGGATGTCACATCTTTGTTCCTCAATCTTTTCACTTGCCTATCCAATATCTCAACTAGAATCTCCTCATATGTCAAGCTCTCTTCGACGCGTACTACCTCCAAAGGCATGATGGAGCTTAGGTCACCTACACATTTCCTTAACATGGATACATGAAATACCGGATGAACCATACTCATCTCCATAGGCAACTCTAACTCATAAAAAACCTTACCAATGTGACTCAAAATTCTATAAGGCTCTAAATACCTAGGATCAACTTTCCCTTCTTGCCAAACCAAACTACACCCTCCATGGGTAAGACATTAGAATACACCTAATCGTCCACCTTAAACTCAAGATCTCTCCTCCTAACGTTGGTATAAGATTTTTGCTAACTTTGAGCCATCTTTAATCGCTCCCTTACCCTTCCTCCAAAACCAAATTCGAACCTATCAGTTTCCGCTCCCCCACTTCAAACTACCCAATCGGGGATATATAATGTTTTTCATACAATGCCTCAAATGATTCCAGCCCAATGCAAGAGTGGTAACTATTGTTATAAAGAAACTTAATAAGTGGAAGATGCTCATCTCGACTACCCCTATATTCCAACACACAAGCCCTAAGCATATCGTAATGAGTTTGAATGGTCCTTTCGGCATGAACATCTATTTGTGGGTGAAAGGTCATGCTAAGTTTGACTTTGGTATTAAGGCCTCTTTGGAAAGATCTCCAAAAGTGAGAGGTAAATTAGGCACCATAATCCAAAATGATAGACAATGAGACCCCATGCATCTGAGCAACTTATGAATGCATAATTAAGCATAGTCTTCAGCACTATAGGTTGTCTTAACCAATAGGAAGTAAGCCAACTTCATCATTCTATCAATAATAACCCAAATGGATCAAAATATTTCTTGGTCCTAGGTAAACCAAGCACAAAACCGATATTGATTTCTTCTCACTTCCAAGTGGGGATCTTAATGTCTTAGGCTAGGCCACCCGACCTTTAGTGTTTTGCTTTGACTTATTACCAATTATGACACCCAACTATGAACTTTGCAATATCTCTCTTCATACTACCCCATCAATATACTTCCCTCAAATCCCTATTCATTTTTCTAGAACCTAGGTGAATGGAATAAGATGAATTATGGCCTCTTTCAAACTCGAGTCCCTTAACCCATCAATATTTGGCACACACAGCCTACCTTGGTGCCTAAGGAAACCATCCCCCCTTGGGAGAAAACCACCTTGCCCTGTTTTACCAATGTCTTCAATTCTTCCAAAGCGGGGTCAAGGTCTTTCTTGAATTTGACATCTTTAACCAAGGAAGATTTGGAGCCTTCTCTAACCACCATCCCTCCATTTTCGGCTTCATCCAACCTAACCCCCAACCTAGTCAATCAATGAACTTCCTTTGCCAACTCCTTTTTTTCATCATCAATGTGAGCCACACTCTCCATGGATATCCTACTTAGTGCATCGACGATAATATTAGCCTTGACCGGGTGATAATGCATCTCATGTAATAATCTTTTAGGATTCCTAGCCACATTATTTGCCTCAAATTGAGATCTCTCTAGGTGAATACATATTGAAGACTCTTGTGGTCGGTGAAAGCTTTTATATGAACCCTATACAAATAATGATGTCATATTTTCAAAGCAAATACTACGACCTCTAGCTCAACACCATGTGTGGGAGAAATGAGCTCATGCACTTTTAGTTGTCTAGAAGCATAGAAATAACCTTGTTACCTTACATCAATACACACCCCAAGCCAATTTTTGAAACATTAGAATATACAACAAACCCTTCTAACCATTCCGCTAATGTCAAGATAGGGGTGGATATAAGTTTATCCTTCAAGATTTGAAAATTTTTCTCACACTCATTGTTCTAAATAAATTTTGCGTTCTTTTATGTTAACTTTGTCAAAGGGGATGCAATTGAAGAAAATCCCTCAACAAATCACCGGTAGTATCCCATAAACCCAAGAAAATCCTAATATCCATCGGAGTCAAGGGTCTAGGCCAATTTCTCACCACTTCCATTTTCTTAGGATCCACCTTGATTCCTTCACCCGACACCAAATGCCCAAGGAATGTGACCTCTTTCAACAAAAATTCACATTTATTAAACTTGGAGAACAACTTTTCTTCTCTTAGTGTTTGCGACACTACCCTCAAATGTCTCACATGCACTTCCTTACTCCTGGATTAAATCAAGATGTCATCAATGACTACCACAACAACCATATCAATGTAGGGTTTAAAGACCCTATTCATGAGATCCATAAAAGAGCATTATTTAGGGTAAAAAACATCACCACAAATTCATAATGCCCATATCTTGTTTGGTAGGCCATTTTAGGAATTTCACACTCCCTTACCCTTATTTGATGGTATTCGAGAAGAAGATCAATCTTAGAAAGATAAATAGCCCCTTGCAATTGGTCAAATAATTCATCTATCCTTGCCAGGGGATACTTGTTCTTTATGGTGACTTTGTTGAGTTGTCGCTAGTCGATGCAAATTCTAAATGAGTCATCCTTCCTCCTCACAAATAATGCTGGTGCACCTCAAGATGACTTGCTAGGCCTAACAAGACCCTTCTTCAATAAGTCCTTCAATTGATCCTTTAACTCTTTTAACTTTGTCGGGGCCATAGGTGGCAATGATAGGAGGACTCGCCCTAGGTGCCCAAAATGTGGGAGTAATCATAATGGCACATGCCTGAGGAACACGGGTGCATGCGATGGGTCTGGCAAGATGGACCACGAGATTGTTGATTATCCATATGCTTAAAAGAAGGGTAAGGGTGTTGGTGTTCAAGCTTCTCCTTCGTGCCACAAGTATATGAAGCACCATCCGAGAGATTTTTTGGCCAGTTTGAGTGCATATTTTGAGTGTGATGCAAAGAATCACAAGTACGGATGTTGTCCATAGGTTACTAAGGACTATAAGGATGACCGTCAACGTGCGCAACCAAACCTTTCTAGGGGTTACTAGACTTGGAGTAATGTTTCACAAGGTATGTTAAAGGTTTTTTTTATTTTGATGTGTATGCATTGATAGACCCAGGTTCCACACTTCCTTTTATTACTCCTTTTGTTGCCAAAAAGCTTCTTGTTAGTCCCGAATTATTGTGTGAGCCTTATCAATTGTCTACCCCCGTTGGTGAGTCCATTGTTGCTAGAAGAGTCTATAGAAATTGTCTCGTGTTCCTTTTGCATAAAATGTTTTCTTGTGATTTTGTTGAATTAGATATGGTGGATTTTGATGTCATCCTTGGGATGGATTGGTTGCATGCATATCATGCTTCTATTGATTGTAGAACCTGTAGAGTTAAATTTTAATTCCCTAATGAACCTGTCCTTGAGTGGGAAAGTTGTGATGTGGTGGTCAAGGGTAGCTTCATTTCTTGCCTTAAATCCCAAAAGTTGATTTCTAAGGGTTGTCTCTATCATCTTGTGAGGGTTAGGGATGTTGAGTCCAAAGTCCTTCCTATTGAGTAGATTCTGGTGGTTAATGAGTTTCTTGATGTCTTTCCTGATGAGCTTCCCAGTGTTCATCCCGAAAGGGAAATAGATTTTGGTACAGACCTCCTTCCCGATACTCAACCTATTTCTATCCCCCCTTACCGTATGGCCCCGGTGGAGTTGAAGGAGCAATTAAGGGAAATGGGTTTTATAAGGCCTAGTAAGTCACCTTGGGGTGCACCAGTGTTATTTGTGAAGAAGAAGGATGGTTATCTTAGTATGTGCATTGATTACCGTCAACTTAATAGAGTCACCATAAAGAACAAGTACCCTCTACCAAGGATTGATGATCTTTTTGATCAACTTCAAGGGGCTAGTAACTTTTCTAAGATTGATCTTTGGTCTGGGTATGACAAAGTGAAAGTGAGGGAGTCTGACATTCCCAAGACAGCTTTTCGGACTAGGTACAGGCATTTTGAATTCGTGGTTATATCTTCTGGGTTGTCTAATGCACCAGCTATATTTATGAATCTCATGAATAGTGTCTTTAAACCCTACCTTGATTTGTTTATGGTGGTTTTGTTGATAATATCTTGATTTATTCCCATAGTGAGGAGGAGCATGTAGATCACTTGAGGGTGGTGTTGCGAATCTTGAGGGAGGAGAGGATGTATCTTAAATATGAAAAATGTGAGTTTTGATTGAAAGAGGTTGCATTTTTTTGGGACATGTGGTGTCGAGTGATGGTATTGGAATGAATCCTAGGAAGACGGAGGTGATTAGAAATTGTCCTAAACCTTTGACTCCATCGGACATTAGAAGTTTCTTGGGTTTGGTGGGTTATTAGTGGAGGTTTGTGAATGGCTTTTCTTCTACTGCTTCTCTTATGACTAAATTGACTCAAAAGAAGATGAAATTTGTGTGGATCGATGTGTGCGAAGAGAGTTTCCAAACGTTGAAAGATAAGCTTCTGTCTACTCCTATTTTGGCTCTACCAGAAGGGTTGGAAGGATTTGTTGTAGATTGTGATACCTTACGAATTGGTATGGGGTGTGTTTTGATGCAAAGTGGTAAGGTGATAGCATATGCCTCTAGACAACTTAAAGTGCATGAGAAGAATTATCCCACCCATGATCTTTAATTAGCGGTTGTGGTATTTGCTTTGAAAATTTAGCATCAGTACTTGTATGGGGTTCATGTTGATGTGTTCATCGACCATAAGAGTCTCCAATATGTGTTCACCCAAAAAGATCTCAATTTGAGAAAAACAAGGTAGTTAGAGCTCCTTAAATATTATGATACGAGTATGTGTTATCACCCAACAAAGCTAATGTTGTGGCCGATGCTCTAATACGATTTCTATGGGTAGTTTAGCTCATGTTGATGGTAGTGGCAAAGAGGTGGCTAAAGAGGTTCACTGGTTGGCTAGGTTGGGGGTTAGGTTGGATGAATTGGATAATGGTGGTGTAGTGGTTGTTGATGGTTTTAAGTCTTCATTGATTGAGGAGGTAAAGCCAAAATAAGATCTTGACCCCACCTTGATAGAATTGAAGGCCTTAGTGGGAAATGGTAGAGTGGAGGTTTTCTCTCAAGGGGGAGATGGTGCCCTTAGGTACCAAAGTAGGTTGTGTGTGCCAAATGTGGGTGATTTGAAAGAATTGATCTTGAAGGAAGCCCATAATTCGTCCTATTCTATTCACCCTGGTTCTACAAAGATGTATAGAGATTTGAGAGAGGTGTATTGGAGAGATGGCTTTACTAGGAGCAAATTTGGTTATGAAAGCTTTGGAGAAGGTGAGGTTGATAAGGGAAAGGTTGAAGATGGATCAAAGTGGGCAAAAGTCATATTCCAAGGTGAGGAGGAGAGATCTTGAGTTTAAGGTTAATGATTGAGTTTACTTGAAGGTCTCACCATGAAGGGTGTAGTTCGGTGTGGTAAGAAAAGGAAATTAAGCCCAAGTTTTGTGGGTCCTTGTAGGGTGTTGAGGATGATTGGTAAGGTAGCCTACAAGTTGGAGCTGTCATTAATATGAGTAAGATTCATCCAGTCTTCTATGTGTCTATGTTGAGGAAGTGTTCAGGTGACCCGAGTGTTATTGCGCCTTTAGATGTGGTGGGTGTTGTAGATAGTAATTTGATTTATGAGGAGGTCCTGGTAGAGACTTTAGGTAGACAAGTTAAGAGGTTGAGAAACAAAGATGTAGCTTCCGTCAATGTTCCTTGGAGGAGTCAACAAGTCGAAAGCGTCACTTGGGGAGCCGGATATGGACATGAAGAAGTGACATTCGTACCCCTTTCATTCTATTCAAGCCTAAGATAGCAAATAAAGTCCTGTCTATGATTTTAAGTCTTAAGTTTCAGCCCTCATGTCATTTGCATGCATTCATGTTCATGGTAACAAGTTTATGGTGATTTTGACATTCATGTTGAGATTTTTAAAAATAACGTTTAAGTGCATTTGTTGCATTCAGGTTGGCTAAAATCTTTATGATTACTTCTCTTAAGTACGTTTCTTTGATATTGGGGGACGAATGTTCCCAAGGGGGAGATATTGAAACGCCCCAAAAATGCCCAAAAGATATGCTTTCGAAATGCCCATAATCGTAATTTTTATATATCTCAAAATTCGTGTGTGATATCAAAAATACGACTTTATATTCTTAATCAGGGGGCGAAATTGAGTGGGAAATGGGTATAACCCCGATTTTAGAGGACCCATAGGAAAAAATGATTTTTTCAAAAAATTTCAATTTCCAGTGGTGATCCGCGCTCTAGTCGTGACGCGCCAGGGACACGAATAAGTGTTAATTTTTCCCTGAAATTCTGTTTCGGCCCAAGAGCCTTGGGGTCATAGGCCCATGCCCACTTATGCATAAAAACACTTATACTTAGCCATTTTTCAACTTTATATCACTCAAAACCCTCTCCAACACTTAACCAAATATTTCATTCAAATTCAAGTGTCTCAAGATTAATTCTGGACCTCAAGAAATCTTTTCAAGCTTCAAGTCTTCTTCAAGATTACACCAAGAAAACTCAAATTTGAGGTATGTGGGTTTCATCCATTGGGTCCTTTCACCCATGGAGCCCAACCTCCATTTTTATGAAAATTGCATGTTTTGAAGTTGTATTATCTATGGGTATCTTCTATTATGGATTATGAGAATAAATTATGTTGGGTTTTATGAAATTTTGATTATTATTCATGTTTACCAACTTCAAGCTTATACCATGATTTATTGTATCTATTGAACTGTGCATGTTTTGAGCTATAAAACTATGATCTATTATGAGACTTGATGGTGGATTTTAAGGTATCTTACAAGAGGGTTTTACTATGTGTTGGTGGGTTGATTTACATTGAGTTTCCTCATATTATTTCACTCTTGAATTGCATAATTTTGAACTAGCATTGCACGCCCTCCCAAGTGTTTCATAAAATTTCTTGGCAATGATTCTTAAAGTTATTAATGAGCTATTGCATGATTTATGAGTCAAGTGACATTATGATGATTTTGGGATTTCAAAAATATATTGAATTCATGAAAATGTATATGATGTTGTAAATTCCGGATTAAGTCATTTTCAAAGATTTTACCTTTTGTGGGCCTTGATGTTGATGCAAGGGTAATGTTGATGATGACGACCTATTCTTATGTTTTAAAGTTAGGCCCACCATTAGATGTCAAAGATGTTTTAGAGCTACTCATGTCATGTTTCCATGTTTCTTACAAATTGCTAAAGTATGACTATTTCGATTATTCTGTGGGATTAGGCTTAGCACCGATGGATTGAGGGGATGCTCTCTTTCCTCACACAATGTGCCAACATAGGAGTATACTTTACCCTTGCTTTACTAGTGGATCCATTTAGTGCACTCTCTTGAAATTCTTCCCGAAATGGGATGGGCTCCCTTAAGGTGAAGTTTCTCATAAAAATCATTCTTGAAATGGGATGGTTCCCATAAGGGGGGTTACTTCTTCGAAATGGGATGGGCTCCCGTAAGGTGAAGTATGATTTACCTTGGCAAGTAGACTACCTCTTTACCGATGAGGGGTAATCATCGAGATCCCAAGTTGTAGCTCACTTGGTCTTATTCTTTGTCGGTTGAGGTCTCTTCCCATAGATCTATTACGTTCTATGCAAGTTGAATGATTTATAAACATGTTTTACTTCAAGTGTTGATCATGCATGTCATATTGAGATTATGCTTATCTATTGCCTATTACGATGCATTTTGACTATATTGGCTTATGTCTTGTCGCATTGCATCCTGCATACTTAGTACATTCAAATGTACTAATGCATACTCTATGCCTACATGATATCACCATGTAGGGACCAGAGCTCCTCTTGATCTTCATCCACGTGGCTAGTGAAATTATTCGAAGATAAGCTTGGTGAGTCCTCAAATTTGGGGATACTATCTACTTTCTCTTGCTATTTCTAAGACTTCTTTATGTTGAACATTTGACATTATGAGGGTGAGCCCGGAAAGTGTCTTGGCCCCCGCTTCTTTTTAAGTTTAGAGGTGTTGTTGGAATATTATGATGTATTTATGCTATAAACTTGACTCTTTATGCTTTCATGATATCAAAGACTTACCTTAGTCCCATTTTTATCCCTTGTTGTTGTTTACTTAGCTTGCGACCAAGGATGTGTGATTGATATGCTAAAAGGCTTGTTTAGGTCCCTTCGGGTTCCCATTCACCGTATCACGCCTAGGCCCTAGGCTTGGGTTGTGACATCTACGGCCCGTAGGGACCATTCCATAAACTTTTGGACAATTTTTGGGGTCTCTGAATCACTTTCACGAGAACCATGAGAAACATCCTCATGATTTAGAGGATGGGCCGTACTTTGATTTATGGCCCATAAAAGGGGTCATAACTTTTGATTCCGAACTTCAAATAAGGTGAAATCAGTTGCGTTGGAAAGCTAATTCAAAGGACTTTCATTCTGTAGCATAGTACATCTAATTCTTTATGTACTAAGAGTTATGAGCATTTAAAGTTGACCCTTGCATAATCTAAGACTAGTAACTCAATTTATAGAAAAGTTTTGAACTCGGGTAAGTACTAGAGGTCTCTTATGACCCTAACACACTTCCCACATATAGGAATGAGGATTGAAACATAGGTACATGTGAGGATAGAGTTATGGGGTTTCACAATTTTTTATCTCATCTAAAATAACTTCAACGAGACTCCATGTATCATCCACTTTTAAATTTTTTTTAAAATATTCAATAATTTTTATCATAGTTATGGAAATATCTACAAATCATAATACAAAAAGACATTTGTTCTTGATGACTTGTATATGAGAGACAATCAAGTATGATTTGAAAAATACTTTGTCTCTATAATTTTTTTGATTATTTATTCTTAATTTCACTTTTCAACAAATTTATCAATGCATTTTCTATATTATGGAAAAAATAATGGTTATGAATTTTATCATATTTAATTGATTGAGCATGTTCTTGCATGATTAGATTAAATTCTGCAATCATTTCAATTAGACTTAAAAAGTTTTCATTATTTTCTTGATAGATCTTTTCATTCTTTCCCTTAAATGCCAAATTATTTTTGCAAACAGTTTTTATGATAGCAATAGTTCTTGACAATACATTTTTTGAATGTTCTCTGTCTCTATTGATATATTCTTGAACATTTTTATCGATTGTTCTATTTTTGTGGAAACTCATTTCTAAATCAATCAATGTGCTCTATTTGGTAATAAGCTTGTTAGTTATTTCATGAATTTTAAGCTTAGTACTAAGATTTCTCCAATCTCTACTATCTTCATTACCTAATTTATTGTTCTTAGCGCTATAAATTTTATTAGAAAACTTGCAACAAAAAGAAAATACTTTCTCCAAATCTTTAGAATAAACTAACCATCTTCTTTCATGTCTTTCTCCATTTGCCAGTTTTTGAAGCTAATGTGCATTAGAAAAACACCTTAAGAGTTTGTCCTTTATAAAATCTATATCAGTTATTCTAATTGGTCTTTTTTCTACTAATAAATCTCTCAACATTGTAATAATATTAGTCCATTGATTAGGATCATATATATTTTTAGGAACTAAATTATTAAACTCATTTGGAAGTTCTTGATTTTCTTGAGAATCTATATTCGATTTCTCAGTAATTTCATCCTCTTGTTGTTGAATTTTATTAGTATCTAAAACAAACAAAGTTAGTGATTTATTCATTTAGACAACACTCTTCTAAATTTCTACATTTTTTAGTATTTTTGAAATTATTTTTGGCACCTTTTTGAGATTCTATTCGATTTTCAATTTTTCTCTTTCTTTTTAGTTTTGAATGACCGGATTCATATTTCCTAGTTGACATATTTAAATTATAACAAAGTAGTTAGAAGATACCTATAATATAATAATAAAAATAACAAATACAAGACAAAAATTTAAAAATAAAATTTGAAAGTTGAAATGATGAAACTTGACAAGATATTTGAAGAATAGATACCAAGATATGTTATAATTAATTGCTTTGAAATACTTGCCTCGAAGCTTGAATTTGAGAAAGAGCAATAAATGATACACAAATACTAACAATATTTTTTTTACTCTCTTTTGTTAGAGTATAATAGAACTCAATGGTTTATCTTTGAGCAATGAATATATGAAGAAAGTAAGAATTTGTACATAAAGATGTATAATGGAAAAGGTAAACAAATACTTACTACTAAATAAATGAGAAGAAAAAGTGTATTAGCAAAATTAAAAAAAAAAGTACATTTTAAAGCAAAAAGAGAGGAACATTAGCTAACAATTTCCAAGAAACGAAAAAGGCCAAAAGAAAATGTTGTCACGCCCTGAGCCTACACCCTAGACGTGACTAGCACTCGGGAACCATCGCTGGTCCCCAAGAAGATCCTTTACTAGCTTACTTACTCAACTGAAAACTTTACAAGCATGCAGAAGCATTACAAGATGAATCTTTTAAAAAAAAATCAATAGAAACAAAAGAAAATCTCAATCATGTTTTATACAAGGTCTGAAAATAGCTCTTTATATAAATAGTTATAATGCTTAAAATGTCTTAATGAAAAAGACTAGATTGACTGACTACTCTGTCCATAAAGCCTCTATCATACGAAAAATAGGTGCCGCAACAAGATTCACGGTTACCTGTCCATAAGATAAAATACATAAATTAAACTGGCTAGAATCCTCTAGAAGCGAAGAGGTCTCACCAGTTGCTTCTGAAAAACTGTCTTAGTGAATGTTTTCTATCACGTGGATACCTAAATCTGCATCATAAAATGATGCGGCGCCAAAGGCGTCAGTACGTGGAATGTACGGTATGTAAAATATCAAAAATAGAAAAACTCAGGACTCAATGCTCAAAATCATGGGCTTAATGATGAAAATAATTCAATAACATAAGTAATGCATTATAACAAAATATCTGGTTTAATACATAAATAAATGCAACTCGGTCTGTATCTGAAAATAATATATACTATAGCTTGGGGAGTTTCTCTAACAGACAACCACCACTATGAGTTTCTTGATGACACAGCGTCTTGTCCACGCTGCCAAAGCTCTCTCATACTTTGTCGGGGTAAGGAACGAAAACTAGGGGAGTGGACCCATCCCAAAAATGGGTAATCTCAGTGGCAGTGAGGAGTTGTATATCTGGTATAATCCTATGCTATGTTGGCTACATAGTTTATGGGATTGAAGTTATCTGAACTCGTACCCACATCAGTGCTCAAACACTACTCCCAAAACATGCACTGTGCTCATTAACTGTAAAAATATCCCACTTTAAGGGTAACTGAAAAATATGCTGCTTGGAGCCTTAGCTTTAGATAGTTTCTTTAAACTGACTTTTCTTTCTCAAGACTGATAATGTTTTCTCATAACTGGTAATGCTTTCTTTAAAAAAAAGAAATAGGCATGCTCTTTACTGATAAAATGATGCATTTGCAACTGTAAGTTTTCTCAAACTCTAGAATTTATGCATGATGAATAGTAATGCAGAATACTTTAACTAACTGGACTGATCTTTCAAAACTGATATGCAATGCTCAAAAGATGGTATAGTAAATAGACTACTTATATAACTCATGCTGAGGTACTTCTTCAAACCGACTCCTACTTTAGACTGGATAACTTTTCGATGCAATTAAAGTATGATAATGGAATGGTTATCAAAACTCATCTAGGGTTCTTGTAAATACAGTAATACTTCAAGAATCTACAGGGATCTACTCTATTTTTTGTGCTGATCGCAAATCCGATATCGGATTCTCAAATGGAGCATAGAAAAACGTGTTATGCTCACGTCTCCCCTCTAAGGGTATTATGATAATTTCACCAGGTGTTACAGATGTCCACTCACCTTTTTATATGAGCAGTGAAATGATACTCATCTTTCCTATATAAATTATCTTTCTACCAAAAAAATCAATATTTTCAAAACTAAAAATTCTACTCCTCCAAGTCTATGCATAGGTAATAATTGCTCAAGAGGGGCTCCCCTAACTTAGGGATCTTAAGATGTTGCTTCACTAGTTTTACCCCGACCCTTTCCTTTCTCTTCCATAAATCAAACCAAAGACGATGGAAAGAATGATTAAGGTGAAGGAGGAACAAAAATGAAACTAATATATACATATACCTACACACAAAAGATTTAGCTCCTCTCCATTTCCATTCTTCCTTTTTTTCCCCAAGTTTCTGCTTTGATAAGTAACACATTGCATAGATTAAAATTTACTTATTAAGATTTAATTGACCAAAGTAAATTTCTAATAATGATTTAGATAAAAATATATCATATTAATTTAAAGTAGTCTGACTATTTTTCCTTATTTCATCCAAAACTTTCATATTCTTACCATGAAAATCAATTTTCTAAAAATCGACACAGAGCACAACAAAATAGAAAAAGAAAAATAGAGAGCGAAACACCCACAGTAGGAACTAACAGGGTTATGTTCTTATGAAAGATAAAGTGGGCATAATAAGAACTCGCATGAACCATGATCACAAAGTAGCAGTATAACGGTATCGATCTTGAGTAGGAAGATTTTCTTCTTTATATGTATGGATAAGACACTATATTATTAGGATAGTGGGTAGGGGTGTACAGAACCAAACCGCAAATCGCACCAAACCGACAAACCGAATCAATCCGGAAAC
The DNA here is from genome assembly GCA_026153255.1 of Solanum medicagineum. Taxonomy (NCBI): domain Eukaryota; kingdom Viridiplantae; phylum Streptophyta; class Magnoliopsida; order Solanales; family Solanaceae; genus Solanum; species Solanum medicagineum. The sequence continues at coordinate 16,467 of JAPFFP010016959.1, forward strand.
AAAATTCGATTAGTGGGCTAGTTTGATTTGGTTTGGTATTGACGAAAAAAATCCGACTATATTTGAGTTGGTTTGATTTTAATTTTAAAAAACCAACCCGACATTATATGTATATAATTTTTAACTTTTTTTATATATAAAAAATATTTATTATAAGAATATAGGGGGACAAGACACAAGAGTATGGGCTTTCTCAAAAAGCATGCTTTTTGACTACTTTCTCAAAAAGCATGGGCAT
>JAPFFP010016978.1:0-16702 GCA_026153255.1 Solanum medicagineum
AGTCAATTTTGTCATAGGAGAAGCAATGGAGGAGAACCCATTCACAAACCTTCTATAGTAACCCGCAAGGCCCAAGACACTCCTAATGTCTAACGAGGTCAATGGTCTAGGCCAATTCTTAATCACATCAGTTTTCTTAGGATCCACTTTGATGCCATCCCCCGACACCACATGACCCAAGAATGCAACCTCCTTCAACCAAAATTCACACTTATCATATCTAGCATACAATCTCTCCTCCCTAGACCTTTGCAACACTACCCTCAAATGACCCATATGCTCTTTTCTACTATGTAAATAGATCAAAATATCGTTAATGAAGACCATAACAAAGGAATCCAGGTAAGGCTTGAAGATTCTATTCATTAGCTTTATGAAGATGGTTGTTGCATTAGTTAACCCAGAGGACATCATCACAAATTCATGATGCCCATAGATAGTCCAGAGGCCATCTTGGGAATATCATACAACCTCACCCTCACTTGATGGTACTCAGACTGAAGATCAATCTTAGATAAAAAGCTAGCCCCTTGCAATAGGTCAAACAAGTCATCAATCCTTGATAGAGGATATCTATTCTTTATAGTGACCCTATTGAGTGGCCAGTAGTCAATACACATTCTAAGCGACCCATTTTTCTTCTTTACAAACAATACCAGTGCACCCTAAGAGGATTGGCTAGGTCTAGTAAATCCCTTCTCCAACAAATCTTTCTAGTATTCCTTTAACTACGTCAACTCCACCGGGGCCATATGGTAAAGGGTAATGGAGATAGGTTGGGTGTCGGGAAGGAGATCTATGCCAAAATCTATCTCTCTTTTGGGAGGGACACCGGGAAGGTCATTTCGAAAGACATCAAGAAACTTATTCACAACCGGAACTAACTCAATAGAAGGGACTTTGGGCTCCACATCTTTGACCCTCACAAGATGATACAAACACCCCTTGGAAATCAACCTATAGGCTTTAATGCATGAGATGAACCTACCCCTTACTACCACATCATGACTTTCCCACTCAAGCACGGGTTCATTTGGAAATTGAAACTTGACACTACGAGTTCTACAATCAATAGGAGCATAGTATGCATGCAACCAATCCATCCCAAGAATAACATCAAAATCAACCATAGCTAATTCAATAAGACCACATCGTAGGATTGTATGCAATATGCAAATTGGACAATTCCTATACACGCTCCTAGCGACAATGGATGCACCAATAGGAGTAGACACTTCATATGACTCATGAAACAACTTCGACTCAACATGGAACTTTTTAGCAACAAAAAGGGTAATAAATGAAAGGGTGGCACCCTGATCAATCATAGCATATACATCAAGATCAAAGATTTTCAATATACCAGTAACAACATCGTGGACCTCACCAACCACTTGCCTCCAGAGCATAATAGCGATTGTGCCTTGGGGAACCACCTTGAGGACCACCTCTACCCAATAGAACCGCATTTGCTCCTCGAACCTTGCCACGATTTCTTGGACAATCTACTTTCCTTTGGCCAAGCTCCCCACATTCAAAGAATGCATTGGAGCCCTTCAAGCATGGGCCCTTATGACTCCCTCCACATCTAGGACACACATCATTAGGAGCCATCCCAACATTACCTTGAGTTTTAAGGAAGTCATTGGCAAATCACCTATTAGTAGCATGACGAGGCCTTTGGCCTTGAGGAAATCTAACATTCTTGGGAAACTTGCCTTCAAATCGGGCCCTGTTGGCCTAATAGCCCCTCCTCTTTTTCAGCTTCTCTTCTTCCATTTACTCAGCATATGTCATCAACGGAGATAAGTCCATGTCACTATAAGAATTATGGAGCAGCATTCTTCACTTACCAAATCGGAGACCCCCATAACAAACTTGTTCATCCTTGACCTAGAATCGGCCACCAAGTAAGGAGCATACTTTGAGAGTTGATTAAATTTAAGGGCATATTCCCTCACATTCATACCATCTTGTTTCAAGTTTATAGACTCAACCAACTTTGCTTGCCTAAGCTCAAGAGGGAAGAACCGATTAAGGAAGGCCAATTTAAATTCCTCCGAAAGCACAATGTAGCCATTACCCTTCTCACCTTTCCATTGATCAAATCAAATTTGGGCCACCCCCTTGAGTTGGTACGCTGCCAACTCCACCTTGTTATTTGTCGCAACACCCATAATGGACAAGATTTTGTAGATTTCATCAATAAACTCTTGTGGATCCTCATCCACCTTTGACCCATGGAAAATCGGAGGATTCATCCTCATGAAGTCCCTTACCCTAGCTCCCGGGGTAGTAGCATGAGGGGTTTGGGCCTCTTGCTAGACTTAGTTGGCCACCACTTGGGCAAGTATAGTAAGGGCATCCCGGAGCTCACTATTGGTATGTTGCTCCTCGAGAGTTTGGGCCCATCTTCCTCTTGTATTCGACATGATCTAGCATAGCAAAGAACAATCATTAAGGGGGAATACTTATTACAACTCTATAGCACGACTTAGGACATGAAGAAGGGAAACATTTTCTAAAACATCTCATAGCCTCCTATTCATAGTCATGGCACGCTTTACAACCATGAATAACACTCTAATCAGCGCAGTGTGTTGGACTCCGATGATTTTTCAACCTAGTGCTCTGATACCAAGTTTGTCTCGATGCAAGCCTGGGGCCTAGATGTGACACGATAAATAAGGAACCCGAAGGGACCTCAAACAAGCCTCTTAGCATATCATCACACATCCTTGGTTGTGGAAGCATACAAATACATATACAAATAATAGTAAGGGCAATAGGACTAAGGATAAAACTTGCATAAACATCAAAGTCAAAAGTTAAGAGTCAAGCTCATACATATTACACACCTTATCCAACATACACCTCTAAAACATATAAGGAGCGGGGGCCAAGACGAAGTAACCGGGCTCACCTTCATAGTCAAAGATAACACAAGATAGTGTCTCAATGCATAGATAATAGAGAAAAGACATAAACCAAAGTCTTTGAAATGGAGGACTCACCAACAAGCTTGGAATGACGCCGCTTAGCCATGTGGAAGAGAAGGAGGATGATTAACTCAGGCACCGGTTCCTACATAGTGTATCATGTCGACAAGAGTATGTGCTAGTACATTTGAATGTACTAAGTATGTGGGATGCAATGCAGCAAGAGATAGGCATCATAATCCAAAATGCAAAACGTTACATAATAAACATATTATATTAAGATGACATGTATGATCAATGCAAAAGTAAATCATGCTTAAGTATATCATGCTCATATAGAATATCATATGTGAAAAATGAGACCAAGCGAGCTATCCAAAGTATAAACCCTTGGTGGTTGATGGTGGTCGCACCCCGCCATCCATAGTGACGAAGTATAAACCCCTCGCAAGGTTGATGGTGGTCGCACCCCGCCATTCATGGTGATGAGGTATAAACCCGCGACATTCATGGTGATGAGGTATAAACCCCTCTCATGGTTGATGATGGTCACATCGCAAACATCCATGGTGATGAAGTATAAATCCCTCGCATGGTTTCCCAAACTCTTTTCCCCCCGGATCGGGCATGGTTTATGCAACACTTTATATAGGATTCACCGTAGGCTCTAATGCAATATCTCATCTAGGAATAAACATATACATAAGCTCATTTCATCATCATAACATCATTCATATCATATCTCATGCTTTGGACCTTCAATTCCTCAAGAAACCAAAACTAGACATTTTATCAAACACCTTGTGGGCATGTAATTAGGGTAAAAGAGCATGCAATTTAGCGATGAAATCACATAGAAAAATCAATGGTAAAGCCTTTAATCAACACCTTGCAACACCCCAAGACATTCTTATCAAATCCCTCATCGAATCCAACATTAGATCTAAGATTTGAAGCTCAAAACATGCTAAAACCACCATACTTTCATAAACTAAAATCACTGTGTTGTAAAATTTCTCAATATTCAAGACCTACATGTAAAATCACTTTAAATCATGCAATATTAGGTAAAAGAGGGTTTAGGCACCATGGGTGAAAGGACCCAATGGTTCAACACCACATACCTTAGCTTCTGTGAAGTTTTTGAAGAAGACTTTAATGGTGATTTGAAGCTTGGGTGAGATACTTGAAGATATCCTTGAGATTGGCCTTGAGTTTGGGACTTGAATTTAGGGTTAGAAATGAGTCTAAATGTTTGGTAAAATATTGGAAAATGTTTTTGGGTGATATGAGGGTGAAATAAGACTAAGTATAGGTGAAAATACATTTAGGAAGACTTAGGGCCAACACTTAGAAAAATCTGGGTGATTTAAGAAAAGATAATGTAGAAATAACACCTCTCCAAGCCGTGGAGAGGTCACGGATGCTCTCTGAAAATCGCACCAAGTGAAATTTCATAATCCGATTCCTTTGCTTTAAAATTGAGGTTAGACCCTTATAACTCTAATTTGGACCCTTTGAACAATAATATGAATTTGGATTTTTGAAATTCCGACTGGATTTTTAGATATATGGAAAATAAGATTCCGGGTACTTTCGAGGCACATTTTCGGGCACTTTTTGGGGTCATTTCACCGGGAGGGTACCCTTGGAGTGGCTGACACTTGAAGAACCATTGCTAATTCCCCAAGAGAACCACCTGCCCTCATCATCATATCATACTCAACAGCGGAAGAACTCTCAAGAAAAGCTATTAGTTTAGATAAATAAGTATCTTTCAATAATAGTTTCCAATGAGCAAAATTTGAAAAATAAATAATGATCAACTATCTCTGCTCAATGTCTGTGAAGCCTCTATACAATCAAGGAGGTGCTAAGACAACTCTTGGGTTACCTCAAAATGAAATAGTTATAATACTCCATAAAAGAAAGAAAAAGGCTCCTCCAAATAATAAGAGGGCTCACCAAATCTAGAAATAAGATTCTGGACTTCAACGATGTGCTTGATGAAAGCCCTATCACTTGTATCTGCATCACTAATGATGCAGACCCAAGTGGAAGTTAGTACATTAAATATATTGGTATGTGAGATGGATAAGGAAACAAGTTAGGGCTCGGATACGAATCAACAAAATCAACTCAACAATCCATGGCTCAACTCAACAAAGGATAGAAAATTTATATAGTAAAAAGTGCTCCTAAAAGAAACTCTAGCATGCAACTCAGTCAATCTGGGAGTTTCTCTAACTGACAACCATCACATATAATCTGGTGATGATATAACATTTGCACTATAATTTCCTTAGCCATCTAATATTTCCATGACAAGGGATGATCAAAGAAAGATGGATCCACAATAAATGTCCATCTTTTTTGGTCATAAAAGGCATAACCCCTATATGCTATGCTAGTAAATTAGTTTGGGGTTTGAGTTAGTATTTACTTGTACCCATATCGGTGCACAATACTCCTCCTAGGCACTCAATATGCTCAGATCATTCAACACATTCTCATCTTTATATTTACTCTAGTCAAACTCTATCAATGCGCTCAACAAATCAACCAATTAGGACCATCAGTCATGCATGATATTGTCACTCATCAATCATTCAAGACTCTAACCCAAACGTTCATTTAGACTCCGATCAATCATGCTCATTACATAAAAACATGTAGGAGGCTCATTATATACATATACAAGTGATACGCTCCTAATACTCTTGTTACTCAACTCATACATTCACAATTATGATCTTATGCACAATGATTGCATAGAATATTAAAATTTAGGGTTCATAATGTTAGCATGAATTAATGTTCCAACTTCATGAAATCAACATTCAACTCATCAACTTATTCATAATATATTCATGAAAATTTAGTCATAAATGAACATAACTGGAAGATTAAGATTAGGGGATTTCACTAATTAATTCCTACACTCCAATTCAAATCATGCAAAACAAAAGGGCAAGTGGATGAACTCAGTCTAACTCTTTAGGTAGCCTTACATACCTAGAACAAAGTTTGACAATCAATTTGCATAGGTTTCTACTCTAATCGTTTGATTCTCTAACTTCTTTTCTCATCCACTTAGCCCTAGTCTTTTGTTAGAATGCATAGAAGACTTAGGAATGGGTTTTAAAACCCTTTTTATGTCAAAAATAACTTGTATTAGTTATGGGTTAAGTTTAAGAGAGGTAAGAAAAGTCTCAAATGCCTATTATAAGAAATTGAAAATTTTGAACTATCGAGGACGACTTAGTGCCCGTCGCAGACTTGGTCCATCACAGTACATCTTTCGTCAGAAGTTTTCCAATCAATGTTCTAATCCCATAGAAAATACTAGAACCACAATTAAGTTCTAATCCATGATAGGTCCATGACGCAGATGTGTCACACACTTTTTGGGAAATGCATCTTTACCCCCAAAAAATTATCTTTTGATCCGCTTGCTCTAAAATTCAACCAAGACTATTTTTCCACACAATTGTTCATGCTTATCACAATTCCAGCCTTGAATTTGCCAAAGAAAAATGGGAGGATGCACTATGGAAGCTTCTCTCATCTAGGGATATTTTAATAATTTTGCAAGGTGTAACTCCCTATCCTCTAGAAACACACTTAAGAGAAGGCAACACATTGACTCTTTGTTTTGCTAATATATCTATTAATTTTGCAAGTATCTATGTGGTGGAAAATTTTCACGATATCCTAATTCTAGCAAATAAAAGTATTAATATGGATAAAATTAGTTTGCCTCATTCAAGGCTTACTCCAATAAACATAAAGTAGATTTCAATTGTACCTGTTGTTTACGTTGAATACCTCTTTGCCTGAAAGAAGAGGAATCATTGAACTTCCTAGTTGCATATCATTGTTATTCAGATCAACAATATCATTAAATTAATTTGGATGAATCTTGAAACCAAATATCATTAGCATCATTAATGAATTTACTCTTCTTCTTATCCTCCCTCTCCCCCTTCTACTTCCCCTTCTAGTACTACAATTCAAAACATTCTGGACTACCCTCATTTGAAGAGTCAATGAGGGAGATTGCAGTTGTGCATTGCACGTGTTTAACATGTCAAACAAAACTAAAAAAATCCCCCAAATTTGTTTCAAAAAGAAATTCTCACATTTGTGACACCATTAATTTTTTAATAATAGTGGCATTTTTTATAGCTCTTTGCGAATTCCACATGTCAAAACACTCTTCAACATCTCTTGCCGTCTAATTAAATTATCCATCTTCCTTCATATGCTGAAAAAAACTCATAAAATAAAGCCAAATCAAGTATTTTTTTCCTTAATTGTAAACCTATACGTTCCAATCTTTTTATGTACACTCTATACTAAAAACATCATATAAAGAGAAGAAATTAAAAAAAGCTCCTAGTTTTCTTGAATCTTCACTTAGCATATTGAATAAAACAAACAAAGAAAAAAAAGGATAAATAGGAAAAAGGGAAACAACAGGTTTTGCCAAGAAGTAACGAAAAACCAAAGAAGTTTGAATTTTTTTGATTATTATTAGAATAAGTAGTATGCATGAAAAGGTTTTTTGAATTATAAAAAATAATGATGTGAACAAAATTAGTTTTATGTATATGACAATAATAATTCTAAACTCAACTATTCATTTCGTGGCTTCTAATACCATGAATGATACAAGAAAACTTCATCCTTTCAAAATTTAGTGAAAACCCTGTATATGTATACTACTGACGTACCATTATTTGGAGAGTCAATGAGGGAGATTGCAGTATTTGGTGAGATAATTGGACCTAAAAAGGATCCTTGGCTACTATGTACTTAGATATTAATAATAATCGATATCTATATTATTACTAGTTTCGGGTTCGTCCATTGCACATGTGTGTCGATAAAAATTACATTTATAATGTAGGCAACTTTACCTCTACTGACCACGAAGATATTGAGACCTCCTCAATAACCTTGGGCTTGATGAGATTTAAGAAAAACATTGGAAATAAAGTAAAAAACCATTTAAAATTCAAGACGTGAAACATCAACATAAATAATAAACTATTCAAGCTTTTTAAAATGTTAAAAAAGAATAATTTATCAAAATCACTTTAAAAAAGAGAGAAACCCAAAAGATTACCCCCCAAAAATTGAAAGGTATAGAATTAAAATCACTTGTTATCACATGCAACTAAATTGAACCAAATGAGATGGACTCTTTCATTCAGTACTCTAGAACGACCACTATTTGTCCCTCGTACTACCTCAATATTAACTACAACTTGTGCCGCATTAATATCTTTTCCACCGTCACCACCACCATCAGCAACGGGAGGAGGATTGTTTGTTTCTTTTTTCTTTTTTCCACCTCATACTTTTTTCCATTTTCTTTTGTCTGTATAATTACTACTACTAATTTATGGTGCTTCTATAGCTTGAACAACAACTAATTTTTGAACAACATGTTGTTTTCTAAATTTGTGTGCCTTAAATTTCACAAACTACTCATCATCTTCTTTATCATCATCGTCCACATCCTCATGGTCTTCACGTTCATCAAGATTGATTAGTGAAGTCCTATTGAACTTTTAAATAGGCTCTTTTCCTTTGGATAATTTGTTGGAATTGTCCAAAGTGAGAGTCAATTGACAACTATATATTAGTCTTTTTTTTTTTATGTATATGTTGCCTTAACTTGGTCATGTTCAAAATACATTGAATTCACTTAGTGAATAAAAAGTGTACTAACTCTTGTAATCTCTTGTTGAAGGTTAAGAGAAGTGTTGGATATGCTGCTAAATCCTCAAAGAAAAACAAAAGTATTAAACCATTGGACGGGTTGAATGACTTTTGAAAACAATTGAACAAATTGGTAACAAAAGGTTTCACTTTGGACAATTCTAATGAATTATCCAAAGCCAAAGAGCATGTTCCAAAGTTTATCTAGACTCCACGAATTAATCTTGATGATCATGAATATCATGAGGAGGTGGACGATGATGATGAAGAAAATGACGAGGAGTATATGACTTCCCCAAAATTTAAGGAACACAGTTAGTAAACAAAATATTGTTCAAAATTAGTTGTTATTCAAGATTAGAAAAATCATCAATTAGCAAAATTAAAAATATTGAAAAAAGAAAAGGTAGAAAAGGACAATGTGGAAGAAAGAAAAAAGAAACAAAGAATCCTGCTCCTGCTCGTACTGGCAGTGGTCCTGATCGTGGAACAAATAATAATGTGGTGAAAATTGGAGTTACTATTGAGGAAGCAAGAGGCAGAAGTAGAGGTAGTACTGAAGTACTAAATCAAAATAGTCCATCCCATTTGTTTAAATTTGCTTACATTATATAATCAGTGAGTTTAATTTTATTCCTTATATTTTTTTTGTTGAGTAACTCCAAAAATATTGAAAGGTATAAAATTAAACCACTGCTTATCATATGCAACCAAATTAAACCAAATGATATGGAATTTTTCATTCAATACTCTAGAACTACCACTGCTTGTAACTCCTGCTGCTTCAGTAGTAACTCCAACTTGTTCCACATTTGCATTTTTTCCACCATCACCACCACCGTCAGCAGGAGCAAGAGCAAGAGGAGGATTGTTTTTTTTTCTTTTTTTCCACCTCATCCTTTTTTTCTTTTTCCTTTGTCAGTATTATTATTATTACCAATTTATGGTCCTTCTATAACTTGAACAACAACTAATTTTTGAACGACATTTTGTTTGCTAAATTTGTGTTCCTTAAATTTTGGGGATGACACATACTCCTCATCATCATTGTCCACATCCTCATAATTTTCACGATCATCAAGATTGATTAGTGGAGTCTTGTTGAACTTTCGAACATGCTCTTTGCCTTTGGATAATTTGTTGGATTAGTCCAGAGTGAGAGTCAATTGACAGCTATAGATTAGTCCTTTTTTTATGTGTATGTTGAATTCCTTAACTCGTTCATGTTCAAAATACTTTGAATTCCCTTAGTGAATAAAAAGTGTACTAACTCTTGTGATGTATTGTTGAAGGTTAAGAGAAGTGTTGGATATATTGCTTAGTCCTCAAAGAAAAACAAAAGTATTGAACCATTGGATGGGTTGAATGACTTACGGAAACCATTGACCAAATTGTAACATATAGTTTCACTTTGGACAATTCTAACAAATTATTCAAGGCCAAAGAACAGGTTTCAAAGTTCATTAGGACTCCACTAATCAATCTTGATGATCATGATGACATGGATGATGATGATGAAGAAAATGTCCAGGAGTATATGACTTCCCCAAAATTTAAGGAACACAAAGTTAGCAAATAAAATATTGTTAAAAAATCAGTTGTTGTTCAAGCTACACAAGCACCATAACTTAGTAAAAGTAATAATACTGACAAAAGAAAAGGGAGAAAAGGACAATGTGGAAAAAAGAAAAAAGAAACAAAGAATCCTGCTCCTGCTCCTTATAAGGACTCGAACTTTCTACGACCTTAGTGGAGCTTGGAAATTAGGTTTCAAAAAGTTTTTGACCAAGGTGACACCCCATGGTAGCCTACACGATTTGTGTGGGCCTTTACGGACTATGTGGAGCTTACTTACCATAGAACTTGGCCTATACAGGATGTTTGGCCCTTAAGAATGGAGTTTTAAACTAAGGCACACTGCACTTGGACCCTGCACGGTCTGTGTGACACTTCACGAACCGCGTGGTGGCCGTGGCTTGAAATGCCACAATTTTGGGACCAAGTGTAGTGCCACGGCTAAGTACACAACCTATGTGAAGTGACACGACCCGTGTGGCCACCCATATGGCTTTCAAAGTGAAATATTTTCTAAGTATTTGAGCACCATCTCGGGACTTTGTTATGAAGAATTTACTAAGCGAAGTGGTATGGAGGACCATACGGTCCGTGTATAGTGGTACGGCTCGTGAAGTAAGCCATGTGAATGCCTTCATTGAATTTTTCTAAGTATAGATTCTTAAAGTTCAAAGTAAGCCCACAAGCCTCATAGCATATCATTACACATCCTTGGTTGCAGAAGCAATTAAAATGACAATAAGAAACAAACAAAAACAAGGGGAATTGGGACTAAAGGAGCAAGAGAGAAAGAGGAAGTAATACTTAAATATCATAGATGAGTCAAAGCTTAAGCATAATACACAACTTGTCCAACAACACCTCTAAACATAAATACTTAGTGGGGGCGAAGACAAGCAGCCGGGCTCACCCTATAGTCAAAGAAAAAATAAAGAAGAGAGTATCAATACATAGCATAAGAAATATAGACCAATGTCCCCGGAGTGGAGGACTCACCAACTAACTTGAGAAAAAATCAAACTAGCCATGTGGAGGATGAGGATGGCCAAATGGAGCTCTGGTTCCTACATGGTGACATCATGTAGGAATAGAGTATTCGTTAGTACGTTTGAATGTACTAAGTATGTAGGATGCAATGCAACAAGAGACAAATAGTCAAAATGCATGATAATATTCAATAGATAGCATATTAGCAATATGATAGGTATGAAGGATGCTTGAAGTAAAACATGTTTATATAGAACATATTACATAGGTAAGAAGAGACCATCATCATAGACCAAACAACTAGTACTCAGAATCCAAGGCTTAGCACCCCCTTGTTAGTGATCGAGGTACAATCGCCTCAACAAGGTTAATGGACTTAACACTCTCCATCAAAGTGGTTAAGGTACCAATCCCTCAAAAAGGTTAATGGACTTAACACCATCCATCAAATGGTCAAGGTACCAACCCCTCAACAAGGTTAATGGACTTAACACCCTCCATGAAAGTGGTCTGGGTACCAACTCCTCAACAAGGTTAATCGACTTAAAACCCTTCATTAAAGTGGTCAAGGTACCAACCTCTCCACAAAGATGATGGACTTAACACCCTAGATTAAAGTGGTCAAGGTACTAACCCGCTACAAGGTTAATGGACTTAACACCCTCCATAAAAGTGGTTAAGGTACCAACCCCTCAACAAGGTTATGGTCAATATGTAATACTATAGAAGCTTATTATGAAGTTAACACATATACAACATACTTTCATCATCATAAAGTCATATATCTCATATGCCAAGCTTTAGGCCTTCAACAACTTAAGGATCATAAACTGAACATATTATCAAACACTTTGGTGGTGTGTAGTGCTAGTGTTAAACCATGCAACTTAAGAGTGAAAGCATACAAGTAAATCCAATGCAAAACCATCAATCAATACTTCATAACACCCTTAAAATATATACATCAAAACCCTTCTTCAAATCTCACAATAGGCCTTAGATTCATATCCAAAAACATAGTAAAATAGTTACAATTTCAAAACCCCAAAATAGTGAGCAGTGAATTCATAAGAGATAAGACCCATGATAAATCAACTTTAAATCATGAAATTTTAGGTAAAAGAGAGCTTGGGTATCATGGATGGAAAAAACTCATGAAAGAAACCCACATATCTTAACTTTTGGGGAAATCCCTGAAGAAGATTGGAGATGGAGACTTGAAGCTTGAGAGGAAATCCTGAGATCTGGATGAGTTTTGAGACTTAAATTTTGGAGATGAAATATCGTCTAAGTATTTGGGTGAGTATTTGCGAATGTCTTGGATGATATGAGGGTTGAATAAGGCTAAGTTTAGGTACTTTCATGTATGGGAAGACTTAGGCCCAAGACTTAAAAGTCTTGGACCGAGTTTAAAACAAACTGGGCAGATTTTGTATAGTGGCGCATCATTCCAGGGACACATAAACCAAATGCGAATTCCAAATTTTGATATGGTTGCTCTAGAATTGGGGTTAGACTCTTGTCCCACTCAATTTGACCCTCTAAACAAGAACTTGAAGTTAGATTTCGAAAATAATGCACGGATTTTGAGATACATGGAAATTACGATTTCGGGTACTTCCGAGGTTCATTTTTGGGCACTTTTTGAGGTTGTTACAATATCTCCCCCTTGGAAATATTCGTCCCCGATGTCAAAGAGACGTATACGAGAGATGTAAACCTGATAAATTTCATGCCACATAAGGATGCAACAATGCACTTAAGCATCATTTCAAAAATCTTGTCATAAGTGTAAAATCATCATAAACCTTTTCAATGTAAACATAAATATATGCAAATGACTTAGAGCTGGAACGTGAGACATGAAAACACAAAAAGGAGTTTGACATATTATCATGAGCTTGAATAGAATGAAAGAGGTATGGATAATGGTTTTTCGTGTCTGCTCCGGCTCCCCGAAAGACACTCTAGTTTTGACGATCCTTCCCATAGACCTTGACGAACACTATGTCCTCACAAATCAGCCCTTACTCATATCCACCCCACTTCTCCACTGGAACTCCTCATAAGTCAACATATCCTCCACATTGTCCACAACCTCAAGAGTCCTATAACACTTGAATCACCAACACATCTCCTCAACCTAGAAGCATGAAGAACCGAACAACTCAAAACCATAACACTAGGAATTTCCAATCTTTAGCAACCTTGTCGATCCTCCTCTACACTCTAAAAGGATTCACAACCCTAAACTCATTTGTCAACCTTAATCACACATATTCCACATGGTACCATAAAGCACCATCTTCCCCTTGGAAGACAACTTCCACTTTATCCTCTTTCACCCAAAATCTCCAACTCTAGTAAGGTGAAATCATGGCTTTGCTTAAACCAGACGCCTCCAACCAAAGGAGATTTGGAACCATCAACAGTACTACACCACCATGCACAACTTCCTCTAACCTAACCCTCAATCTCGCCAAATGATGGACCACTCAAGTCACCTCTTTTCCATCATTATCAACACATGTTAGTCTACTTAGATCACCGACTACAATATTAGCCTTATCGGAAAAACAATGCTTACTCATATCATAACCCCTAAGGAGTTCTAACCACCTTCTTGTTATCCTCAACTCACACTTACCATATTTAGCAACAACCTCCCATCTCTCAAGACTTGCATCACTACCCAAAAAAGGTTCACAAGCTCTAAATAAATCAATGTTCCACCACTAGAGGCCACCACAAACATATCAAGGTAGGGTTTTAAGACCCTATTCATGAAATCCACAAACCTAGATGGTGCATAAGTAAACCAAACCACTCCAAAAATACTCAATATGCTCATTACTAATCCAAAAAGTCACTTAGGGATATGACCATCTCATCATCACATGGGGACAAAACCCAACCCAAAGATCAAGCTTAGAGAAGTGACTAACCCATTGTAGTTGACCAAATAAATCGACCATCCTTAACCATCATATCACAACCTTATGGGTCCTACACTTATTGGAAGCATGCTATGCAAGTAGTCAAACCACCTAAAGACCTCCAATCCAACAAACTAAGTCCAACCAAAATCACAAGACAAGACCCTATGCAATAGGAACACAAACAACCTCTAAACCCTTCCAGCAACAATAGACTCACATAACCATATCCTACTTGTAACAAAAGGAACAATGAAAAGAAAGTAACCCTCCAAACCATCAAAGCATGCACCACGACATCAAGAAAAGCCTTTACCTTACTGGTGGCAGTATTGGGCACCTCTTCCCCTCCTTGAAGAGCATAGAACCATTTACGTCTTGGAGTACCCCCTTGATAAAGATCACTACCTCTACCCTTTTTGCGCCTACGAGGGCAATTTATTATCTTGTGACCCTCCTCTCCACAACCATAACAAGCATTGGTTTTCTTCAAGAATGGTCCATCATGGCGCCTACTACACTTTGAGCACTGATCATAAAGTACCACACTACCACTACCATTGGAGCTTTGGAACTTTCCTTCACCACGGGCCCTCTTGGCCTTCTTACCTCTCCTCTTCCTCAACTTTTCCTCCTCCATTTACTCGGCATAGATCACCATGCAGGTGAAATCCATGTCACTAATTAACATACCAGACCGGCTCCTCACTCACCAAGTTGGATACTCCTATCATGAATTTACTCATCCTAGATGCTGGATCGGCCACTAATTGGGGAGCATATTTTGAAAGTTAATTAAACTTGAGGGTATACTCCCTCACACTCAAAGAACATTGTTTCAAATTCATGAATTCTACCATGTTAGCGTCCCTACGCTCAAGTAGGATGAACCGATTAAGAAAATCCGCCTTGAACTATTCCCATAGAACCATATTGTCAACCCCCTTCTCTTCCTTCTATTGATTAAACCATATTTGTGCTACTCCTTTGAGTTGGTAAGCCGCTAACCTGCCTTTTCCTCCGATCTAACCCCCATGATAGCCAAAACCTTATAAACCTCATCAGTGAACTCTTGAGGGTCCTCATCTACCTTTGACCCGTAGAATACTAGTGGATTCATCCTCATAAAGTATGTCACCGGGATGCTAGAGAAGGAGCATGAGGGGCTTGGGCCGATTGGTTGGCTTCGTTAGCCACAACTTGTGCAAGTAAGGTGAGAGCATCTCGAATTTCTTCATGAACTGGTCCCCAATCTTGAGGAGCTTGAGGAGTGGGAGGAGCCGGTTGCTCCTCGGGGGTGCGAGCTCTTCTTCCCCTAGTGTTAGGCATGATATAACATATCAAAGAACAATCGTTAGGAGGAAAAACTTACTTTAACTCTATAGCACAACATAGAATATGAAGAAGGGAAACATTTCCTAAAACATCTCATAGCCTCTCACTCATAATTGTGGTGCACAACACATTCATGAATAAGACTCTAATCGATGTGGTGTGTTGGATTCCGAGGATCTTAATACCATGTTTCTTACGATCCAAGCCTAGGTCCTAGATGTAACCAGTGAATAGGGAATACAAAGGAACCCAAACAAGCCTCATAGTATATCATTACACATCCTTTGTCGCGGAAGCAATTAAAATGACAATAAAAGACAAACATAAACAAGTGGAATTGGGACTAACAGAGCGAGAGAGAAAGAGGAAGTAATACTTAAGTATCATAGATGAGTCAAAGCTCAAGCATAATACATCACTTGTCCAACAACACCTCTAAACATAGATACTTAGCAAGGGCCAACACAAGCAACGGGACTCACCCTCATAGTTAAAATAGAAACAAAGAAGAGAGTATCAATACATAGCATAAGAAATATAGACCAACGTCCCCGGAGTGGAGGACTCACCAACTAGCTTGAGAGTCAAATGATGTAACAACCTCAAAAAGTGCTCGAAAATATGCCTCAAAAGTGCTCGAGAATGTGCCTCAAAAGTGCTCGGAATTGTAATTTTTATATATCTCATAACTCATGTGTGATATCAATAATCCGACTTTATATTCTTGTTCAGGGGGTCATTTTGAGTGGAAATGAGTCTAACCCAATTTAAGAGAAAATGATTAGCAATTTCAATTTTTTAAGTGACAATTTCTAGAGAGCTTTTCGCGCCCCTGGCGCGTCGATGAAGAAACTCTATTCTCACATCGTATCTGTGACATGGATACGTATATTTTCTGTCTAGATATTTTTCTTGCAGTACAAGACTTTGAAGTCTTGGGCCTAAGTGTTCCCAAACATAAAAGTAACTACACTTAGCCACTATTCACCCTCATATCATTCTAAATATTTCCCAATACTCATTCAAACACTTAGCTAAATGTTTTACTCCTAAACTCAAGTCTCAAAACTATTTCTGGATTCACAAGGATTGCACTTGTAACACCCCACACCTTATAATATTCGTACAACCCAAAGGAAACAAGACATAAAAAAGGACAAGTGACGCTAAATTTCAAAAGTGCTCGAATCTTGTGTTAAT
>JAPFFP010016989.1:0-16701 GCA_026153255.1 Solanum medicagineum
AAAATAAATTGTATAATCATTCAGAAAAATAACAGTTTGTATATATATATATATATATATATATATATATATATATATATATATATATTTTAATTATTATGTTAAATACTTAAACTATACATTTTTTATATATTTTTTTTTCTATTTAACTAGTAAAATAATTATTCTAAGAGAACTTTTATAAATAGCCTAGGCTTGAAACTTAATATGGTCAAATAGTTATATTTTACATAATTACACAATATAACCTTAGCTATGTTACCTGGAGAGGAGGAGAGAGGCGAGCGAGATCGAGAGAAGGAGCAAAGAGGCGAGTTGTATATATATATTTGTCAAATGTGTATATCTATGAAATAATTGTATCTGTTTAATAGATATACATATATATTTGTGTATTTGACAAGCAAGATTGAGAGGAGGGAGGAGAGAGGCGAGCGAGATCGAAGAGGGAGGAGAGAGGCAAGTAAGAGTAGAGAGAGACAAATTGTATATGTATATCTGTCATTGACTATGTACATCTATCAAAATAATTGTATATATGTGGCTGATATATATTTGTAATTGTATATCTATAAGAAATTACAGAGAGAGAAGAGAGAGAGAGGAAGAGAGGAGGCATAAAATAGCAACAAAACACTAACTATAGCAACAAAATCCTAACTATAACTATAATTTGTAATTTTTTCAAACTATAATTGTATAATGTAAATATGTATCATATGTTTTGCCTAATTATGTTATGTTTCCTTATTTTAACCGACTAACCAACCACGTAACTTGTCATTCTATTTAGTTTATAGGCCTATCCGGAACTAATATAATGCCGGAAAAACTAAGCTTGTACCCCTTTAAATCAAACTATTTACATTCCTATACCCCTTTACATTTTGTACCCTCATACTATTAAAATTTTTGCCCCTCCTAAGATTAAAATTCACACGCTGACGTCATCACCTGCTTGTATGATATACCAATATGGTATACATATATCAATAGAGTATCATAAATGATTAAACTCAATCCTATATGATATCGATATGGTATAAATATACCTACAGCATATATAACGAATATATTTTCTACTAATTTTGAGTTTAATAATTTTTTTATTTGTTTCTTAAAAATAATTCTATATACCAATTGGGTTTCAATATACCACCAGAGTATCACAAAGGATTGAGCTCATTCTATATGATACCTCTATGGTATATATATACCGCCAAAGTATATTTCATAATATTTATACTGACATTGGGCATGATGTCAACACGCTAAATAAAAAGGGGTAAGTAGATAGTTTGAGTAATGAGTCTATTAAAGATAAATAGTTTAGATTTGGTCTATTAAGGATAAATAATTTCAATTTAGGTTTATTTTGTGTACTTTTAACTAAAACGCCACGATAATGGCCCAAATATTGTAAAATGCATCTTTATGACCCAGATATTAGTCACAGCCTATATAAGCTTACCTATGGTATGGAAAAATACCATTCTGTAAGCATGAAGGGGTGGTGGCGCAGTTGGCTAGCGCGTAGGTCTCATAGCTTCTGAGTAATCCTGAGGTCGAGAGTTCGAGCCTCTCTCACCCCATAATCTTTTTTGTTTCATTTTTAAGTACTTTATTGATGGGCCTGTATTTCATAGATGGCCCAATCATAAAATTTCTGCACCCAGCCCAAGTACATTTTAATGGGGTAAATTTCGTAACTGCACAAACATATGTTATGTATTTACATTATACTATTATAATTTAAAAAATTATAATTTATAGTTATAGTTAAGGTTTTGTTGTTATCTTCTCTCTTTCTATCCTCTCTACTTTCTCCTCTCTCTGCAATTTCTTGTCAAATATACAAATATATATACCAGCTGGATATATACAACTATTTGACAAATATACATATTCAATTCGATGGATATATAGATAAAATTCGTCTCTCTCTACATTCTGCCCTCTCTCGCTCGTCTCTGTACTCCTTTTTTCAATCTTGCTTGCCAGATACAAAAATACAGATGCATATTAGTTACACATATACAATTATTTGACTGATATACACATACAATTTGACTCGCCTCTCGCCTCCCTCTCTCACTACGCACTTTACTTTTGTTCATTAGAAACTATTATTGATGTAAAGATTAGTCAATTGATTAATTCTTAGCTTTATCTGAGTATATTCTTCCGTGGTTGAGTGTAATGTGATGACGAGGTCAGACAATTGTCTTGTGAATCAACAATGGTTCTTCAAGTACCGGTCACATCAAGGATATCCTCCCGGGGCGTGACAGTTTTATTTCTTTACTTAAATATTGTTGAATGATAGATAAATTTTAAATAGTATATTTCTCATGTGTTTAAATCTTACGTCTTTCCTTATAGATGAAACAAATATTATATGGAGTATGGTCATGTAGACTTTTTATTAATATCTATTTTACACTGATATGTCTAGAGAAACACGTGCAATGCACGTGAAGTGAGTCTAACAAATAATAGAAATATATAATTTTTGCTAAAAAATAGCAAAATTATCTTGAAAATGAATTAAAGCATTTTTGAATTTTTAAAAGTAATTATTTCAAATTATTTGAAATTGAATAAACTTGATAGTTAAAGCAGGTTGTGAAAGGGCAAAATTGAATTTCAACAATGATATAAAAATACTATAAGTTAAAATAATTAATATTTTAAAATATAAAATCAAAAAATGCATGGCATATGGCCATGATGATAAATATGACAGAATAAACAATAACAATTCACTAAAAAAACATGAAAACACTGATGAAATCTTTATTATTAATTATACTAAAGTTAAAAAATAAAAAGAATCTTATAATTAGTGTCTTCTCACTTATAGGCTCTTACGTGGCTCAAATACAAATAAGTGTGTTGATAAATATAAATTATTGAATGATCAACAAAAATATCAAAAGTGCAGGTGATACTCTCAAGAATTTTATATATATCTTTTTCTCTCTAGTTTAAAATCTATAAATCTACAATTGTGTGAGTTTTTCAATGTTTCGTCATTGTTTCCATTCTCTTTTTATTGTATACTTAAAAAAATTTGAAAAAATAACTCTTTTGTTTCTTTTATTTTCTCTAAGATCTTTTTCCCTTTGGAAGAGTGAGAAGTGATCGTAAGAGTTGTAGAAAATGGAAAGAGTAAATGTTTGGATTTCAAGTGTAAGTGATTCAATTTTTTAAAATTTTTTCTAGAGTTTCTGGTCAAAAACTTGTAAGTAACAAATCTTCTTTAAATTTTTTTAATGAGCCTTGTTGCTTAAAAGAAATTTTGCAAAATATGAAGTTTTTTTTCAAAAAATGATTTTCAATTTTTTTTAAGAAAAAGATCGACACTTTTTTTTTAATTAAAACACCCTATGAGTTGTGATTTATTAATAAATATTAAGCTCAGAGGCAGTGACGAAGAAGAAGAAGAAGAAGAAGAAAGATCTGAGAGAGAATTTGGGGAAATTTACTTTCCTTTCTGAAGAGTGAAACTGCCTCATAGGCCAGTTACTGTACATACTGTATGTGTGTATATTTATATGTATATACACTAATCCTCACATTAACACATACACCTCACCACATGGGAACTAATCAACTTAACTAACTAACCAACTAACTAGGTAATTACAACTAACTACTAAGTCTCAATACTCCCCCTCAAGCTGGATGTATTGAAAAGATTCAATATTCCCAGCTTGCTGAGCAGAAATTCATGTTGAGCCCTTCCTAAGACCTTTGTAAGTAGATCAGCTTCTTGGTCTTTAGTGTGGATGTATGTGGTTTTGATGACACCTTTCTGAATCTTTTCCCGAATGAAATGACAATCTATCTCGATGTATTTTGTACGTTCATGAAACACCGGATTAGCAGCAATCTGCAATGCTGATTTGCTGTCACAATGGAGAATTGCTGGTCCTGTCAATTGCACACCCAGCTCCTTGAATAAGTTGGTAACCCATACAACCTCAGCAGTTAAGGCTGCAAGGCTTCTATATTCTGCCTCTCTGGAGCTTCGAGAGACAGTGTGTTGTTTCTTTGATTTTCATGAAATTGGAGAGTCACCAAACTTCAACATGAAACCAGTGACTGATCTTCTTGTAGTTGGACAAGCAGCCCAATCTGCATCACAATATCCCCTAAGCTGTGGCTGTGGCTGATTTGAACTCATTAGTATCCCCTTCCCAGGCTCCAGTTTTATATACCTAAGGATCCTCAAAGCAGCTTGCCAATGTGAGGCCTTAAGTTGCTGCATGAACTGACTAAGCAACTGAACAGCAAAAGATCTGGTCTTTTGATTGTGAGGTAAAGAAGCTTGCCAACCAACCTTTGATATTGTGAAATGTCATCATGTAGAGCTTCAGGTTCATAAGCTGCACTAGTGAGTCTCTGATTGTACTCCAAAGGTGTCATGTAAGGCTTTGCATTCCCTAAACCTGCTTCAGCTATCATCTCAAGAGAATACTTCCTTTGGGTCATCACAATACCCTTGCTGGATCTCAAGAATTCAATCCCCAAAAAATATTTGAGTTCACCTAGATCTTTGATCTTGAAGTGACTGTGCAGCACTTGTTTGGTTTCCTCCAGCAGCTGTACATCATTTCCTGTGAGCAAAAGATCATCAACATACACTAACACAACAACCAGTCCAGTGCCCTTCCTCTTTGTAAATAAGGAATAGTCAAGATGGCTCTGGGAGTAGCCTGAATTTATCAATGCTTCAGTCAATTTTGTATTCCATTATCTAAAAGCCTGCTTCAATCCATATAAGGATTTGATCAACTTGCAAACAAGATTCTTATCCTTTTCAGCAGTATAGAATCCCTTGGGAAGCTCCATGTACACCTCCTCAAGTAGATCCCCCTGCAGGAAAGCATTGTATACATCCATTTGGAAGATGGTCCAGTGTTGAGCAGCAGCCAAAGAGATAATGGACCTAACTGTAGTCATCTTCACTACTGGAGAAAAAGTCTCTTGATAATCTATCCCCTCAGTTTGGCTACATCTCTTGGCCACTAACCTTGCTTTGAATCTGTCAACAAGTCCATCAGCCCTATATTTGATCTTATAGATCCATTTACAGCCAACGACATGTTTTCCTGCAGGTAATGTAACCAGCTCCCAGGTCTTGTTGTCCTCCAAGTCTTGTACCTCCTGTTGCATTGCAAGTATCCATCTAGGGTCCTTGGCAGCCTGCTGGAATGTTTTAGGCTCAACTTCTGCAGAAAAGCAAGATAAGTATGCTTTGTACCTTGGTGAAATGTTGTCATAGGATACATAATGACTTTGAGAATGAGTAGAGGTTGTAGGAGTGACATAATCCTTCATCCAAATGGGAGGATAATGAGCTCTGGTGGATCTTCTGTATGTAAGTTCTGCAGGTCCTTCTGATGAGGAATCAGTACTGATAGAATGGTCAAGCTGAGGAGTAGGTTGTTCATCATATGAGGTTTCTGTTTCTGGTAGGTCATCTGCATCATTGTTGATAAGTAGTTCTTCAGTTTCTTGACACATAGGCATATCATCAAATGCTGTAATTGATTCATTGGGAAAGAGTTGCTGTTGTTTGCTGGAAATCTGTTTGAAGGGGAACACACCTTCCTTGAAAACAACATCTCTGCTGACAATGATTCTTCTTTGAGGCAAACTGCATAAGATGTACCCCTTTTGAGTTGGAGAATACCCCAGCAACACACAGGATTCAGCTCTTGGGGAGAACTTGTCATGTTTGATCACCTTGGTTGCAAAGCATAAGCAACCTATGATCCTTAAGTGTTCAATGCTTGCCTTGTGTCCATGGAACATCTCATATGGAGACTTGCTCTGCAAAACTGAAATGGGAAGTCTGTTTATCAAGTACACAGCAGACATCACACACTCTCCCCAAAACCTAATAGGTATACTGCCCTGAAACCTAAGTGCTCTAGCTACTTCAAGTATGTGCCTATGCTTTCTCTCAACTGCTCCATTTTGTTGTGGAGTGTATGGACAACTGCTTTCATGAATAATACCAAGAGACTTCAACAAACTACAACAATCATTACTGAAAAATTCAGTACCATTATCAGATCTAACCTTCTTAACCTGCCTGCTGAACTGATTCTGCACTAGTAATAGGAAAGATTTTAACACAGAGAAGACATCACTCTTCAATTTCATCAGGTATACCCAGCACATCCTTGAATAGTCATCAACAATGGTTAGAAAGAACTTAAAACCATTATGTGTAGCAACTCTATAAGGCCCCCAAACATCCATATGTATCAAATCAAAAATAGCAGATGTCTTAGAAATACTCAATTGAAAAGGCAATCTGGTTTGTTTTGCAAGTGGACAAACAACACATTCATTACACTCAGAATTGTCACTAAAGTTGTTATCAAGAAACAGATGTTGCAACATTTTTATTGAAGGATGTCCTAGTCTATTGTGCCACAGCAACTTATTCATCTTCTCTGCACCAGAATCTCTTGTCATCAACACCCGAGTCTTCAAGCTTTCGTCACATTGCATCCCAGCAGGGAAGTAGGATAGCCCATCAACCTCTCTACCAATCCCCTTCACCTTGCCAGTGAAGAGGTCCTGAAGCACCAAAAAGTCAGGGAAGAAATTAACTGAGCAATTCAATTGCTTTGTTAATTTAGACACTGACAAGAGATTGTGCTTGAATGTAGGCACTACTAACACATCCTCCAACAATTTTCCAGTAACTGTGTTACAACACCCAATGTGTGAGACCTGTGAAGTCTCACTATTGGGCAGATGAACCGTTTTGCTTACACAATTAGATATTTGACATAGTTTGTCAATTTTATATGTCATGTGACAAGTAGCTCTTGAATCAATTATCCAATCTGTCTGTTTGTTCTTAACTATGGTCTGTGTATTACTACAGCTTGCAGATAATACATTAGGTATACCTGCCATGTTTGCCATGTTGTTCACCTCCTTCCCTGTACTTGAGCTTGCCTCTTCCTTCTATAGCATGTGTAAGATTCTGCTATACTGCTTTGGAGTGAAGGTAGGCATGACTTGGCCAAATTCAGCATCCTTTCCCTTTATCACTGAGCCAACAGGTGCAAAGTCATTTCCCAGCTCCAAATCTTCCTTAGAAACAGCTGCATGATTCACTGCATCATGGTTTCTCTGTGGTCTATTATTCTGGATTGGTGGTGTTCCCTGCTTCTTCTTGAATTTCCAGTCAGCTGGATACCCAATAAGCTTGTGACATATATCCCTGGTGTGCCCGTTCATTTTGCAGTGATCATAAAATAGATTCCAGTTTCTCCTTTGCTTATTGGTGTTGAATTGTCCTGGATTTGAATTATTGCCTCCTCCTACATAATATGAGCCCTGTGGCCCCTTCCCAGCATAAAGAGCCATAGACTCATTTACTTCTCCAGTTATCTTTGATCCAGCAGTCATACGCTGGCTCTCATCAACAATCAACATATCATATGCTCTACTAACATTTGGCAAGGGATTCATCATAAGTATTTGGCTACGAGCATGGCTATAAGTCTCACTTAGTCCCATCAGAAAGGCAAACAGACGCATATACTGAATGTGGTCAATGTAGGCCCTGGACTTGTCACAATTACAGGCAGGTGGTAGAACTAATGCATCAAATTCATCCCACAAGAGTCTCATCTTAGTGAAGTATCCAGACACAGTCATATTACCTTGATTCAGAGTGCATATTTCTCGATGGAGCTGATAGCTTCTAGATCCATCGACCTTGTTGAATCGCTCACTTAGGTCAGTCCAAACCATTGCTGCATCCGAAGCATACACAATCCCACTCAATAACTCCTTGGATATTGTATTCATGATCCAAGCGAGTACAAATGCGTTACATTTTTCCCATTGTTCCTCCAATTCAGGTCTGTAGTGGGATTTTTTGCAGGTGCCAAGAACAAAACCTAGCTTACTCTTTGCTCGAAGTGTAATCATCATCGATCTACTCCAGAGAGAGTAATTTTCTAATCCCGTAAGCTGCACCAAAGTTAGAGTGGTTCCTGGAGTATCCGATGGATGTAGAAACAAAGGATGGTTGTGATTCTTCGAAATTTGATCTAGAGTTTCAGTCAAAACTCTAGTTGCATGTACACTCCCAGTCGCTGTAGCTTCCATCTCCTTCAAGCTACTTCAATGGCGATCAGTGAGTTAGGGCTCAAAACTTCGCGAATTTCTTCGTGGCTCCAAATTCGTCAATGGCGACTTGGAATTCGAAGTCAAATTCAGCGAATCATCAAGGCTCTGATACCATAATAAGCTCAGAAGAAGAAGAAGAAGAAGGAGGAGGAGGAGGAGGAGGAGGAGGAAGAAGAAGAAAGATCTAAGAGAGAATTTGGGGAAATTTACTTTCCTTTCTGAAGAGTGAAACTGCCTCATAGGCCAGTTACTGTACATACTGTATGTGTGTATATTTATATGTATATACACTAATCCTCACATTAACACATACACCTCACCACATGGGAACTAATCAACTTAACTAACTAACCAACTAACTAGGTAATTACAATTAATTACAACTAACTACTAAGTGTCAATAATAAAGCTATCTACAAATTGGGTTTAGCCCTAACTGCTAGAGCCCACAAACAATCAGCCAAAGTAACCCCTCAAAAAAGAAAAAAAAAAAGGAAAAATATGGGAAAAAGGAAAATCATAAGAGAGGAAAGATGGAATTTGAGAGGTCACAACTCACGACCCTATGTTTGTCTATTGAAAGGTCATTGGACCCAACTCCTTCTCTTTGTATAGCTCTCGTTAAATTAATTGGATACTAAATCAATTGTTGAATTTTTATAGGCATGTTCCTTGATCCTAAATCTTGCAACTCATCATAGCTGAAGAGAGGAAAGGTCTTTTGTTTCACACCCATCTTAAATAGTTGTAACTATAGATCTTTCCTAATAGCGTGAATTGATAGTGTGGAAGCATAGATTCATCGAAAATAATTCGACTTGGGCTCCACCTTCACATACCTCACGACCTCATCTCTATCAGGATTTATGCTAGTGTAAGCTAAATAACTTATAACGAGTTATTTATATTGCACTATATTTCTCTCCTCTGGATTTTGATAGGATGAACCTCTTATGAGATTAACACCACCATCTAAAGCTCGAGACTAAAGATTATATACAATTATAGCAACTATATACAACCTTAAATTATCCTCATTTGCAATGCGGGAACAGATAAGGAATGTACACTCTTGCACGTCCAGAAGTTCTGATTTGGTATTTATTAAAAACCTCATAGCTCTCACCAGGTGTAAATACTCAAATCACTCAAAATTACTTCAAATTGACACTTCCCTTTCTATTTTTTTTTTTTGAAAATAATTGTGGTGTGCAAATCATAAAGGAAATAAAAAATAGGAATAAAAATCTTCTATAGGTAATGATATTATGCTCCCATCATCTTTTAAGAAAAACAGAGAGAAGAATTTATATATTTATTGAATTCTATTGGAAGTCCCCTTTTCTCTTGTAGAAAAACTCAATCGTCAAAATCAATAAAAAAATAGTGTTGAAATTAAAATTGATTTAGCTAAGACTAGGATTGAAAAGTAGGTTAAATTTTGGAAGTCTTATTTCTTTATTTAAATATTATTAAATAATAGATAAATTTCAAATAATATATTTGCTCACGTATATAATATCTTACGTTTTTCCTTATAAATGAAATAAATATTGTATGGAGTGTGACAATATTGACTTTTCATGAATATTTACTATATATCGCTACATTTAAGTATCAATTAAGATAAAAGAGTATTGTTCCAAAAGAAGGTCTAATAAGTATCAATTAAGATAAAAGAGTATTGTTCTAAAAGAAGGTCTAATAAAAAAAGACTCCATTATTGTGAGGAAAAAAAAAATACTTAAGCATCTAATTCTAGTGCCATTAAGCATGCAAAATTGTACTATATGTTATATATGTATGTCGTAAAACTAAAATAAATATTAATTATTAATTAAATAATTAAAAAGAAATCTCTTGGAACAAAGCTTTTCATCAATGGTTATCAATTCACTATTAAATTATTGAGCTAGCTTATCAATGAAAATAAAAAATGTTGAATCACTTCAGAAAAAAAACAAGTTGCATTAAAAAGATCACATAAAAAAGAATTACTATAAAAATCACATGTCCAACTTATGATGTACATATTTATAGAAGGGGATTACCGAGCTTAATTTCAAATATAAATATTTGAATTTCAATCATTTTATGTCAACCTTTTAAGTTTAAAAAATACCTCACAAAAAATTTTCAAATGAAAAGACATATTTGTCGCGCCCCATTTTTTCTCGCCAAAATACGGGAACCTTGATGACGTCGTGACAAAGACTCTTTTGAAATTTTTAAAGAAAAATGATGAGTCGCCACCTAATGAATTTAAGGTATATTAGGACACCATTCTAACCTAACTAGTTCTAAGGCTAAGGTCAAGTCACCAGAGAATGGGTAAGGGTTCAAGTTACCTCGAGAGGAAGGTGTTAGGCACCCCTCGAGGTCCACAAATGTAGGTCCCGATCGTATCTCTTATTTATGTGTTGGTTACAAATAGTAACTAAGATCTCAATTTAAAAGTCCTAATTAATTCTAAGTATCAAGATAATAAATCAAACAAACAAATAAATTAAACAATTAAGTGACTAACTACCCCAAATAATTAAAAGCAAACAAAAGAAGGGAAAAATAAACTAGGCGATATTAATTCCACTTGGATCAGTTTACTCGGCTTTTAATTTTCGAAAGACAAAATTGTCATTAGCTCTCATGACTTATTTAAGCCTAAGGACGAAAACCAAGGTTTCGTTCTTATTAAGCGCAAGTATTAGTCATCATTTCCGAAATTTATTTATTTTAACTTAAGAGCGTACTAAAAAATGAAAATACTAACGTTATCCTGAAGTGCCTAAGGTCCCTCTTAAGGTCCGAGGGGCATTGGACTTCTATGTTTGGATAGATTCTAGACTTAATGAAAATATAGGTTTCTTATAGGACCTCGAGTCAAACAAAACATAGAAGACTTCAATTAGCACATAAAGGTCCACGTCGCCTCCGTACAAGTTAATATCTAGCATACTTGAAAACACACATAAGTAGTGCAAGATTTGTCATGCTGAGTGTGTGCAAAATAACATCTAAAAATTTTATTACATGAAAAAAGATTTTTCGTTCTAAAATATTATCACATTGGAACTCGTGGACATATGATCAGATATATCCTAAGACTTGTTAAAAGATAATTTATATAGGCATATGAAATTTCTAAAGAAAAATATTATTTTCTATAGGCATGATTTCTAACATGTGGAAAACAATCAAACCCTAAAGACATGATTTCTAAGAGAGGAATTTATGCAAATTAACTTAACTTAGACAATTCATTTTATAGATTCCTATAGGCTGGTTTCAAGAAAAGAAAAACAATATCATCAGGACATATAATGACATAATGATTAGACCTATGGGCATGACTTCTAGGAAAGATATACATTCAAAACATGATTTCAAAAAAAAAAAAATAACAAATAACTTAAAAACATGGTTTCTATATAACATATGAAAAACACAAACAAAGCATAGCATACTTAACATCCTATAGATAAGATTGCTATTTAATATCTTAAAACATAACATTAAATATTGCTAAACATGATTTTTAAAAAGAAGAATAAGATAAATCCTATATGTATAATTTTTAGATTAATAGACAAGTCCTAAAACATGATATCAAAACATAAGTTAAGTTAACCTCAAAAAACGAAATGGTGACAAATAAAAGTGAACAGAGAAAATATCTTTTTTGCGCTATGTCATACATTGGTCTCAAAAACAAGATAAATATTATTGAATAATAGATAAATTTCAAATAATATATTGCTCACGTATATAATATCTTACGTCTTTCCTTATAAATGAAATAAATATAGTATGGAGTGTGACAATATTGACTTTTCATGAATATTTACTATATATCGTTACATCTAAGTATCAATTAAGATAAAAGAGTATTGTTCCAAAAAAAGGTCTAATACGTATCAATTAAGATAAAAGAGTATTGTTCCGAAAGAAGGTCTAATAAAAAAAGACTCCATTATTGTGAGGAAAAAAAAATACTTAAGCATCTAATTCTAGTGCCATTAAGCATGCAAAATTTTACTATATGTTATATATGTATGTGGTAAAACTAAAATAAATATTAATTATTAATTAAATAATTAAAAAGAAATCTCTTGGAACAAAGCTTTCACATCAATGGTTATCAATTCACTATTAAATTATTGAGCTAGCTTATCAATGAAAATAAAAAATGTTGAATCGCTTCAGAAAAAAACAAGATGCATTTAAAAGATCACATAAAAAAGAATTACTATAAAAATCACATGTCCAACTTAAGATGTACATATTTATAGGAGGGGATTACCGAGCTTAATTTCAAATATAAATATTTGAATTTCAATCATTTTATGTCAACCTTTTAAGTGAAAAAAATACCTCATAAAAAATTTTCAAATGAAAAGACATATTTGTCGCGTCCCATTTTTTCTCGCCAAAATGCGGGAACCTTGATGACGTTGTGACAAAGACTCTTTTGAAATTTTTAAAGAAAATGACGAGTCGCCACCTAATGAATTTAAGGTATATTAGCACACCATTCTAACCTAACTAGTTCTAAGGCTAAGGTCAAGTCACCAGAGAATGGGTAAGGGTTCAAGTTACCTCGAAAGGAAGGTGTGAGGCACCCCTCGAGGTCCACAAATGTAGGTCCCGATCATATCTCTTATTTATGTGCGGGTTACAAATAGTAATTAAGATCTCAATTTAAAAGTCCTAATTAATTCTAAGTATGAAGATAATAAATCAAACAGATAAATAAATTAAACAATTAAATGACTAACTACCCCAAACAATTAAAAGCAAACAAAAGAAGGGAAAAATAAACTAGCCGATATTAATTCCACTTGGATCAGTTTACTCAGCTTTTAATTTTCGGAAGACAAAATTGTCATTTAGCTCGCATGGCTTATTTAAGCCTAAAGACTAAAACCAAAGTTTCGTTCTTATTAAGCGCGAGTATTAGTCATCATTTCCGAAATTTATTTATTTTAACTTAAGAGTGCACTAAAAAATGAAAAATACTAATGTTATCCTGAAGTGCTAACGTCCCTCTTAAGGTCCAAGAGGCATTGGACTTCTATGTTTGGATAGATTCTAGACTTAATGAAAATGTAGGTATCCTGTAGGACCTCAAGTCAAACAAAACACAGAAGACTTCAATTAGCACATAAAGGTCCACGTCGCCTTCTTACAAGCTAATATCTAGCATACTTGAAAACACATAAGCAGTGCAAGATTTGTCATGCTGAGTGTGTGCAAAATAACATCTAAAAATTTTAAAACATGTAAAAAGATTTTTCGTTCTAAAATATTATCACATTGGAACTCTTGGACATTTGATCAGATATATCCTAAGACTTGTTAAAAGATAATTTATATTATACATTTTACTAAAAGTTGAGAAAACCCTATAGGCATGTAAAATTTCTAAAGAAAAATATTATTTCATATAGGCATGATTTCTAACATATGGAAAACAATCAAACCCTAAAGACATGATTTCTAAGAGAGGAATTTAAGCAAATTAACTTAACTTTTTAAGTGAAGACAATTCATTTTATAGATTCCTATAGGTTAGTTTCTAGAAAAGAAAAACAATATCGACATATAATGACATAATGATTAGACCTATGGGCATGGCTTCTAGGAGAGATATACATTCAAAACATGATTTCAAAAAAAAAAAATAACAAATAACTTAAAAACATGATTTCTATATAACATCCTATAGACAAGATTGCTATTTAATATCTTAAAACATAACATTAAATATCGCTAAACACGATTTTTAAAAGAAGAATAAGATAAATCCTATATGTATAATTTTTAGATTAATAGACAAGTCCTAAAACATGATATCAAAACATAAGTCAAGTTAACCTCAAAAAACAAAATGGTGACAAATAAAAGTGAACAAAGAGAATATCTTTTTTGCGCTATGCCATACATTGATCTCAAATACAAGATAAATATTATTGAATAATAGATAAATTTCAAATAATATATTGCTCACGTATATAATATCTTACGCCTTTCCTTATAAATGAAATAAATATGGTAGGGAGTGTGACAATATTGACTTTTCATGAATATTTACTATATATCGCTACATCTAAGTATCAATTAAGATAAAAGAGTATTTTTCCAAAAGAAGGTCTAATAAGTATCAATTAAGATTAAAAAAATTACATGCAGTGTCGCTACATCTAAAAAATTACGTGCAACACATGTTTCGCTACATCTAAAAAATTACGTGCAACACATGTGTCATGAATCTAATATTAAATATAAGTATCAATTAAGATAAAAGAGTATTGTTCCAAAAGAAGGTCTAATAAAAAAAGACTCCGTTTTTGTGAGGAAAAAAATACTTAAGCATCCAATTCTAGTGCCATTAAGCATGCAAAATTGTACTATATGTTATATGTATGTGGTAAAACTAAAATAAATATTAATTATTAATTAAATAATTAAAAAGAAATCTCTTGGAACAAAGTTTTTCATCAATCGTTATCAATTCACTATTAAATTATTGAGCTATCTTATCAATGAAAATAAAAAATGTTGAATCACTTGAGAAAAAAAAACAAGATGCATTTAAAAGATCACATAAAAAAGAATTACTATAAAATCACATGTCCAACTTAAGATGTACATATTTATAGAAGGGGATTACCAAGCTTAATTTCAAATATAAATATTTGAATTTCGATCATTTTATGTCAACCTTTTAAGTGAAAAAATACCTCACAAAAAATTTTCAAATGAAAAGACATATTTGTTGCGCCCAATGTTTTTTCGCGAAAATACGAGAACCTAGATGGCGTCGTGGCAACGGCTCTTTTGAAATTTTTAAAGAAAATGAAGAGTCACCATCTAATGAATTTAAGGTGCATTAGGATACTTGTCAAAGCATAGCATATTTAACGTATGAAAAACACAAACAAAGCATAGCATACTTAATATCCTATTGACAAGATTGCTATTTAATATCTTAAAACATAACATTAAATATCGCTAAACATGATTTTTGAAAGAAAGAACAAGATAAATCCTATGTATAATTTTTAAATTAATAGACAAGTCCTAAAACATGATATCAAAACATAATATAAACTTAAACCTATAGGCATGATATCTATAATTGTTTAACTTAATTATCTTTTCAGGTTATGCACACAAGACTTATTTTAAACAATTAATTCCTAAAATTAAATTTGCCTATGAATATGAGTCAAACAAAACAACACAAAAAAAAAATAAGAAAACATAAATAGAAAAAAAAAACAATTACCACATACTTTTCCCTCCCCCTTTATACTAGATCCCCAGTTTCTACTATATTATTGTTACATTGCTTTTTGCAGAAAAATAAAAAATACAATAATGTAAAATGAAAATTTCAACGTCGTCTTCCTCCCATCCCAGGACTCTTCACTATTCTCAATTCAAGATCAGAAACCTGCTAAACAAACAAAGAAAGAGTAGTGTACGAAGAGATAATAAAATAATAAAAAAGAACCTTACCAGTCACGAAGAGAAATAACAAAGTTTGTGTAACAACGGAAGAGCGTGAGATAACTAAAAAGAGGGAGAGAACAATATAAAAAGTGTGAGAAGCGAATATCTGTGTTGTTTCTATTGAGTAAAAGTGTCCTTGCATGAGAAGAGAATTCCTCTATATATATAGTAGAGAAGAAGAGCTAAGGGAAGAAAATAAAAGGTAAGCAAATTGAATTTACCATAAAAGAAAATATACTCAATCAGTCAAGATTCAATCACTCACTTACCATAAATAAAATAAATTGATTCAGTCTATAATCTACCATATACAAACAAAAATCTATCCCAAAATAATATAAGGACAGAAAAATAAAATAAACAGGGCAACAGTTACTATAATCGTGAGTCAATTATATTGATAATCAATCACAGAATCATCAAATTACCCTAAATAAGAATGTAATTTACACTTACTCATTTTAGAAATTACTAGAATCAAGCCAATCAAATATAAGTCATAATTTATCAAATTGGGCACAAAAAATAATAATAATAATAATAATAACTAAAAGAATCAAAATTAACCTTTCACTGAGATTGAAAATCACAGATCTGAACGAATCAAGGAGATAATGAATACAAAATAAAAATCAATCTTAAGAATTCAAAATAAACTTAAATTGTCAACCAAAATTGAAGAAAGAAAGCAGATAAGTATTAATAAACATTGTGACCACAGTTCATATGGTAATTCAGCGGAGTTAAGAAATATTAACTTGTTATTGTACATGCACATGAGAATGATGAATCAACAATTAACCACCCATAATAATCACATAATCATACTATTTAAATTTAGTCTTAAAATTCAAAGAGCAAGAACAGTAATGGAATCAAATCAAACCTCGTCAATTTTCAAAGGGAGAATACACAAACATGACCCTGAACTTGGCAAAACTTTTTAAGTTGGAACTCAAACTTTGATAGTGTACAAATATGACCCTCAACTTGGCAATTCCTGAACAAGTAGGC